>JAODAL010029124.1:0-52150 GCA_025379985.1 Phyllomedusa bahiana | reverse complement strand
TAACCAAAATACCAAAACCAAAAATAAAACCCAAACAGATTTGAGAGGGGTTGCAACGGATGTAGTTCCAAAAAACGTAGTTCAAAATACTATATTAAACCAGATTTGCAGAGGGGTTGTGAAAATGTGTTCACAAATTTAATTAAATTTTCCCCAATATTAACCGATATTGCAGGGGGTTGTGACGGATGTAGTCAACGTAAATATAATCCCCCGTATTGCAGAGGGGTTGTGAGGGATGTAGTTCCACCTCCCATTCAAATATCAATAAAATCACCGATATTGCAGGGGGTTTGCTGAGGATGTGTTCACACACGTACATTCAAAATATAAAATATAATCAACGTAGGGCAGGGGGTGTAAAGTGTAGTTCAAAAACTACTATTAAAATATAAATATAATCACACAGATATTGCGAGGGGTTGTGACGGATGTAGTTACCCCACGCCCATTCAAATATACAATTTTTACAAGTTATTGCGAGGGGTTGTGACGGTTTTGTTCCACAGTAATTCAAATATAAAATAAAAATCAAAGATATTGCAGAGGGGTTTGTGGAAAATAAAAAAAAGGGAAAAAACGCAAAAAAGAGGCAAAAATTCAGGAAAATCCCAAAACACAAAATTAATCACAGATATTGCAGGGGTTTGAAACTGATGTGCACACACGTACCATTAAAATTTTACAATATAATCACACAGATATTGCAGAGGGTTGTGAGGTTTGTAGTTAACACACGTACCATTCAATATACAATACAATCCACAGATATTGCAGAGGGGTTGCTGCGGATGTATTTTCACACAGTAACCATTCAATTAAAATATAATCACACAGTATTGCAGAGGGGTTGCTAAACGGATGTAGTTCACAAACGTCCCATTCAAATATACAAATATAATCACCAGTATTGCAGAGGGGTTGCTGACGGAGTAGTTCACCAGTACCATTCAATATACAATATAATCACACAGATATTGCAGAGGGGTTGCGAAAATCAAAAATTTTACAGGAAAAATCGCAAAAAAAAAGAAACGTTGTAGGTGAGGGTGGAATCTAGGGGCCATGAGGGACAAACAGTTCAAACAGAACAAGTGGGCCGACTTGTGCCGGAAAGGAACTCCAGACTTGAGCCAGGTTGAACACTAGAGGAACTGCAGACATGCCAGTAGGAACACCAGAGGAACTTCAGACTTGTGTAAGGAGGAATGCAAGGGGAACTGTAGACATGTACCAGGAGGGATGCCAGGGGAATGAGATTGGACATAAACACGGATCAGGAATACAGACAGGAAACAGAAATGAGAGATAAAGAGCAAGACCCCAGCTTGCACTCAGATAACCCCGTAATGACTGGCAGCAAAGGTTGGTTTTAAAAGCAAGTTTAGCAGGGATATGGGCGTCAGCTTCTAATGCTGAGGTAGGTTATTTTGGGCCTTGCTGGCTGGCAAGGGAATGCTAAACTCCAAAACAGCACCCTTCGGGGTCAAAGGCATGTGTAAACAAGGCACAACCCTTTTACAACTTAAAAATAAGCATCCAAAACAGCCTGGTGTAAAACTTTACCTAAGCTTTTTGATCACCTTTTATTGGTTTTTACAATTTTGGATAAACAAAAAATTGCAATTTTGGCTTTCGTTATTGTTTTTTGTTTGCGACATGTACAGTTTTAAATAACATAGTAGTTTTCCAGGTGGCTTGCTAAACCTTTTTATTTTAAGTGTTTTATTGTGGAAACGCTTTTTGTATTTTTTATATTTCATTTATTTGTTCAGACATTTTTTTTTTAATTGCTTTTTTTGTTGCTAAAGGGGAAATAGATATGTGATAAACTTAACTCCCTTTTAAAAAGCAAAGCAATGATTTTTGTATTTCTATGTACGCATTATGCCGTGACAGGTGTCTACTGTCATGATTGCATGCTTGTGGTCCTGCTACGGAAAACAGATGCTCTTGTATTCTCTGGGTGCCACCCTGCTACTTACCTCCCTGCTCCTGCTCTGCGCTCCTCCTCTGCTCCTTGCCTCTGTTCATTAACCCCTTAAACCCAGGCCTGAAAAGTACTTAATGACCGCACATTTTTTTTTTGTTTTTGTCTCTTGCGTTTCAAAAGTCAAACTTTTTATTTTTTCAATGGACACAGTTGTATTGGGCTTTATTTTATGGGGGAGAAGTACTTTTGGGGGGAATAGTTTGAGTTCCTTATAAATTATTGCACTTTTTTTCTTTTTTTTAAAAAAAAAAGTTTTTTTTTTAAATTTTTTTTTTAACAATTCCCATTTCACACTTAATAATTGATAGTTTAAATTTTTCAGTTTATTGGGTCTGTGGATACTAAAATGTGTAGGGTTTTTTTTGTGTGTGTTAATGTGGCCCAATTATTTTGTATTAAAAAAATTATTTTTTTTTTAGCATTTTTATTTTTTTGTTTTACATTTTTATGTTTTTTCTTTTTTTTAACCCACTAGAGAATAATATTTACTTTTTTTTTACATTAGTAATGTATTACATATTATATGGTAAAAATTTTAGACTCTTGACAGTTGCACAGACAGTATTCAAGGCGCACACGTTCCCCTGATGCAAGTTTTTAAATAAGCCGGGGGCTATGTAGGCCCCCAACAAATTTTGTTCGAAATTTCCCCCGGTTTTGTTGGGTCATGGGAGTCGCCCCCGATGGAGAGGGCAATCCCCTTTATTATAAATAAAAGGGTTTAAAGCACGGGGATCAGGGGTTTTCCTTGCTTCCCCAATGCTTACAAGGCTGCTATTAGGTAAGTTGTTTCTAACACGTTGGGGGGCTGGGAGTGGAAAACCCCTATTCTGCGCGATGCAAAAGAGTTGCTGCAGAATAAGGTGCAATGCCCCCGTCAAAAGACGGGGGGGCAGTCATTAAGGGGTTTAAAGTTTTAAAGGGGAAAAAGCACCCCTTTGCAAAATTGAGCCCTGTACTTTTAAGACAACCCCCGTTTCTTGCCCGTTTGTTGGTGTTTATTTTGAGCGTTTGCCCTTTTTGCTGTATTGATTTTTTGGTTTGGGCCTTTTGACTTACATTCTGATACTTCCTGCCTGCCCCCTTTCCCGATCTCCTTGCCCCGTGACCCCAATTTTACCTCGTTGGACTCGCTGTCAACCACATGCAACCATGTCAGGGGTGGCGACCTCAGAATCCCCACAGTCAAATCCATCATGCCTTACAGCGGGCTTTAGTGAATACCAAAGGCTCTTTAGACTCCGCTTCCTGGAGTGGTTATTGCCATCTCTCTCGATGACCCACCGTACCCACCTACCAAACAAAAAAAAAGAGAGGGACAAGAAATAAAGTAACATTGTTTACCTCACTGATACAATATAATAGAAAAAAAATCTTTACTATATAGGTACATATAAGCACAGAAAAAGATTGAAAAAAAATGGAAAATATTATGAAATCTGTAAGAGTCTTGTGTATCATGCGAGAAGTATTGGTGGCAGAGCATGGATATCATTGCAGCTAATTTTAATAGCCAAAGGTTTAAACGAGGTAGGGTAGAAACGTTGGGGATTTTGGCAAAGTAAATTTTTTTTACATAGAACGAGCTTAAAAACCTTATCTTATCTTTCTAAAAAATTCCCAAGAAAAAAAAGTCTTGGAATTATGCAAATTTTCCTGACATTTTATGATTTCTGCCCAGGTCTTTCACAATGAGAATTAGTTTTTTAAAGACCAAACGGGGGTGAATCTGTGACATGTAATGTCTTAAGTATTTTGGGGAAGGAAAGGAGTTACGGGGAAGAATAGGGCATTGGGAATAAGAAAAAAAAGGGGGCACCCGTTGCAGATATATTTGGGAAAACATGAGAGAGCACGCTGTCTTTTTTTCTTTTTTTCAGAGATCTTTCGGGAACTCATTGGGCCCCCATGTGTGCCTTATTTTACCCGTTTTTTTATAGGGCCACAAAAGTTTGTGTTTTCACGGACAAGATAAAACAGTTTTGGATAAAAAATAATTTTACATGGTTAATTTTTAAAAAATTTTATCGCCCTGTGGTCTATGGTGGTTAGTTGGAATTAGCAGTGTAAATAAAAGTGTATTATTTAAAATCTTTGTGTCCTAACAATTGGATATAGGCATTTAAAGTTGTTCCTAATGTATGTCCTATGCATTGCTATATAGATATTTATTTTTGCTAGTGATATGGGCCTTTTTATACTGCCTTATTTTTTCTTGTTTACTGTAAAATAAATTAAATTTGATATCGGGGACAAAGGGGGGCCTTCTGTGGAAATTGCTCTAAAAGAAAAAAATTTTCCCATGGATGGCGTTTTAAACATTGGCTTCATATGATATGTAGTTTTTTGGATGGTGACTTTTTTTAAATTTTCCCATTTTTATGGGGTTTTTTCCCATTGATCTTGTTGTGCACTCAATTGTCTCTCCGTTTACCTATTTCGCCAGCTATCTGTTTACTAGCAATCCTGGGGACACACTGCTCCTATGAGAGCAACTGGCATTTGTTCAATGTATCTTTTGAAGTGATTATGGGAATCCCTGAGTTCCTGGAGCCTGCATATTATTTCTTTTTGAGTTTGGTGGCTATCTTGGTCATGTGCGCGATGAACTGAGCATGCCTGGGTGCCTCATTTTGTGCCCTGTTCACATGAGATCTTTTTGACATTTCTGATAGGTCCCGTTGATAATGATTATTAATCATTTTTAGTATGAGTTTGGTGTTATCAGTGAAGTTTTTTTTGCTATTTCAATTTTTTTTAAAGTATGCCCTTCATTTTGTGTTCTATTAAATGTAGTATTTTTTACTCCCGACGTGAAGACCAGGGTTGAGGGGAAACGCCAAAAAGGGTTGGGGCCTCAGGACAAATTTTCCCTGTATAATTTCTATTTTTGGGGGATGGGGGATTGTTCCCAAATATAGGGAAGAATAGGGGAAGCCCCATAGGGGGAATTTTCTTTCTGGGTTTGGTTAGACAAAAATTTGGGGGTATTTTTCTTGGGGGATTGCTTTATATGCCTTTTATTAACCCAGCTAACTACTTTTTTTTTACTACTGTCCTTTAGAATTTTACTTTTTAGTATGGAACCCATTTTCGCAAGAGGGCCAATTTTTCTTGTCAGGATTAACCCCGATTTTTTATGGATATTTTTCTTTTTTGAAACCCCATCTTCTACTGTTTCCCGCAAAATTTTTTTGGGAGTGAAAATGTTTATTTTTTAAAATTTTCTACATAATATTTTTTTATAGGGGAATAAAAAGTAAAAGCCCAAATTTTTTTTCCTCATTGACACTTTTTTCATAGCTTGCCAAAGATCAAGCTTTTAATTTTCATTGCCCCCAAGTTAAAAAATTTTGATCATTGTTAAGAGGCTAGACCTCCAATCCAGGTTCCATTATTGTTGTGGCCCTTGTTTGTTCCCTTTAGTGTGGTGGTGAGTGGGGGAATTGATTCTTGAAGTGGGGTTGTTTTGAATTTAGGAAAATTCCCGGGTTTTGAAGAAGTCGAAAATTTTGGGGTTTTTGGGTGAACGAAGTGGCTTTTCCCTTAATAAATTTGGGGGGGGAGCACATGGCGTTTTCTGTTGCAAAAAACTCTGGGGGGAAAAAGGGATAGGAATGCCCTGATGTGCAGAGATGAGCCAATCAGAGACGGCGGGTTTTTGAGTCCCGATATATAAGTCCGGGGGGCGACGCTGGGGCTCTTTTCGCTTCAATGTACGGGTTTTGGGAAAGGTGCTGCTGCGGCTGATTGTTACTGAAGAACTGATTTTTATACAGCGATTTTTGTGGGGTGTTCTCAGCTTGTCTCAGAGGACTGCTTCTCTTAATGTTCTATTTCTGATTTTTTTGGGTATTGGATCTGAAATCCAGTGTGAGTCCACTGCAGCTGCATATACATTTAGATCCTATCTGCTCAAAGCACAATGAATATCCAAGGGGGATCTAAGCCAGTTCCTGTTGTATTCATTTAAAGAAACAGCGTTTTTACAATACAAATACCACTTCATTTTTGGCTGCTCAATTTACATCCAGGGGTTAATTAAGCGTTGTTTTTCAGCTGTGGTGACTCCAAGAAACCGTCATTTTCACCGCCAAAATATATACATTTTTCCTGTAGCCTAATTCACAAGCAAAGGTTAATTACAATTTTATCTCTTGTTGTGTGGTATAAAAAGCACCGCATTGTAACACAATACAAATCTAGTTTTTTGTGGTGTCTCAATTCTTTGGCGCAATTTACATCCAGGGGTTAATTAAGCGTTGTTTTTCAGCTGTGGTGACTCCAAGAAACCGTCATTTTCACCGCCAAAATATATACATTTTTCTGTAGCTAATTCACAAGCAAGGTTAATTACAATTTTATCTCTTGTTGTGTGGCGTAAAAAACACTGCATTGTAACACGCTACAAAGCTAGTAGTTTGTGGTGGCTCAATTCTTTGGCGCAATTTACATCCAGGGGTTAATTAAGCGTTGTTTTTCAGCTGTGGTGACTCCAAGAAACCGTCATTTTCACCGCCAAAATATTTACATTTTTTCCTGTAGCCTAATTCACAAGCAAAGGTTAATTACAATTTTATCTCTTGTTGTGTGGCGTAAAAAACCCCGCATTGTAGCACGTACAAAGCTAGTAGTTTGTGGTGGCTCAATTCTTTGGTGCAATTTACATCCAGGGGTTAATTAAGCGTTGTTTTTCAGCTGTGGTGACTCCAAGAAACCGTCATTTTCACCGCCAAAATATATACCTTTTCCTGTAGCCTAATTCACAAGCAAAGGTTAATTACAATTTTATCTCTTGTGTGGCGTAAAAAACACGCAATTGTAACACGCTACAAAGCTAGGAGTTTGTGGTTGCTCAATTATTTGGCGCAATTTACATCCAAGGGTTAACTACGTATTTTTCTGCAGTTTCACACAGTAATAGAATCTTTCTTTTTCACCGCCACAGAATAAATTCTGTAGCATAATTCATATCCGAAGGTTAATTATGCCTTTACATTCAGTAAAATCCACAGAGTTTCTTCAAACGCACATAAAAGTCAATTTTTCCTGCCCATTTTGTGGGCGCAATTTATATCCAAGTGTTACCGAAGCTTTTGAGTGGGTTCATTTGGATCAAATACAGGGTGTGTATTTTCATAATACAGTATTTTTCTTTTCATTTTTTTTCAAACAGTGTCTGTAAATTTTTTAGAAACAAACAGTATGTCAGACCAGAGAGTGGCAAGGCTCTTCGCCTGCAAGTGGCAGAGGCTACAAATATTCCTGGAGCAGGCCCCAGTCGCAGCACAGCAAGGGGTCGTGCGCAAGGGGTCACTCGGTGAGGACACAAACTGCGCTTGTCATCTAGCGCGCGTGTGCTGACTAGCAACCACATACGGGTTCTTGAATTGGTTGACTAGGTCATCCACTTCCTCCCAGATGACATCTGAACAACTACAGCACAAGAGTCGGTGGGAACGTCAGACACTACCCTTAGTGGCTTGGCCCGGAGGAGCGTGTCAGCGGCCCTCACCTGTTCCTCAAACCAGATCTGTCCCATACCGGGTCCCTCTACCGAGGACTCTATCCTATGTGGTCTGGCGCCTCAGCACCACTATTATAGCGAGGATGAAAAATTTGAGGAGGGCAGTACAGCAGCTATTGGCAAGGACAGAAATGGGGGCAATATCCCCTGCTTCTTGCAGTACGGTGGCAAAGTATTGATGTTGGAGAGTTGCATGGGAGGTCATGTTGTGAGGGGTCAGCCTCTGATTTACCAAGGAACCGGTGTTGAGGAAAGCAGTGACGATGAACACACAATATAGAATGATGATGTAGCCGACCGCACTTGGGAGCCGTGTGAGGCAAGGGCTTATCATCGTCAGGAGAAGAGGGCGTTACAGCTTGCCGCGTCAGGCAAGCGATTAAGCCAGCAAGTGGGTCGTGTGGCCGTTGTGTCAGCCTGGTTAGCAGCAGTGTGAGTCGCTCCGGAGCCAAGCAGCCACGGGGTAAAAAAACCACTTCGACAGGGTCCAAGAAAAGTAGCGGCACCTGGGTCAGCAAGGCAGCGGTGGCAGTACGTCACTCAGTGCGGAGTGTTGCTGGGTAAGAATCAGATACTCGGCGGTGTCGGCAGTTCTTTCTGCTAAGACAACGGAGGAGCCGAATATGGGATATGTAGAAATCTGTAGCAGAAAGTGAAGCGTGGCTGGGAGCCAACAGTTGGCACAACGGCCCTGCGTTCAACACATGCTGGTCACCATCCCGGTGGCTGCCGAGAAAAAGTGGCTCAGATGTGGCGGTCCATCTGTGCCGCCGCGCACGCCCCGCCAGCAGCAGAGCAGCGCCCAGCTGGCAACGCATGCCATTTGCTGCCAGTCAAGGCTCACCTCTCACTTCCTGACAGAAGGGAGCTCGTTTCTCTTGTGACATCATCTCCCAGTCCAGATAGATCCTGATCCTCGCTAATCATGGCGCCCAGCTGCTCGTTCAGCCGCAGGCGATTGCAAAAGAGACAAACAGTTTGCGTCCAACCATCCTAAGGTGCAGCAGGCTGACCGTGCTCCTGTCAAGTTTCGGTGGTACTGCAGTACCCTTCCCTTTCCAAATGGTGGACTCTGCAACGTTAAAGATATTAATGGCTTTGCAGAGCCCGATAAGATGGAGAGTTCCAAGCGTAATTTCTTTTACAAAAAAAGGGCCAGTATCAGCACTTCATAAATATGTAGAACAGAAGGTGGGGCCAGTCCTTGAGCTTATCGGGTTTGTTCCAAGGTAGACACGGCAGCGCGGCGTCTGGAGCTGTAACTTCGGTCAGGGAAAGTACATGTCCTTTTCGGGCCCACCTGGGTGAATGTGCTTTCCGGCCAAGGCACACCAACAACTTGGCGGAGTCGCCGCTTTCTCCTCCACGTTGTCAAACTGCGCGCTCCTGCGCACAATGTCGCCTACTCCCTCCTCCACCACCATTCTCAGCCTCCACAAGTACTTGCTCCATCCATACCACATGTGTAGGGCACAGCGGTGTCACGCAGTTCTACACTGGCTTGCATCGCCGCGACGAAGTCACACAGAGGGAGGACTGCTCCGCGTCATGCAGCAAGAAAATCCATGTGTGGCTTTCTCCGCGCCTACTGCAAATCGGAAACCATGGTGAGGACAAAGGGAGGACAATGGTGTCCGCGCTGCACCGAGGAGGGATGGTCATGCGCCCTGCATGGCGCAAAGTGTTCAATCTGGGTTGTGAAAAGGTTACCTGAAGGACTTCACCGATCTTTCAGAAGATTCTGAAAATGGCCAGGAAACTAAGCATGCACTTCAATCCATTCCTACAAAGCCAGGAACACCCTCCCTCGAGTTGCAGCGGACAGAACGGCCTCCCCAACACACTCTGATATGCATGTTTCCACCCGTTGGAATTCCAGCCTGCACCATCTGGACCGACTGTATGAAACAGGTGAAAAGGCCATTAAGATTTTTTGATGATACAGGTGGACAGGCAGTACTCCCCTTGTTTAACTTTGATGTCAGCACAGTGGCAGGCTCATGCGTGACCCTGCCGTTTGTTGAGGGCCATTCGAGGAGGCCACGTTATTTGTCAGTCGCCAGGACATACGGGATGAATAAATGTAATCCCATGCTTAAATGTCCTGGAACAGATGCTGAAAAGTCTGTCATGGGCAGGGGACTGAGACGTTGGCGACTACATCTCGTGGCCCACATGAGTCGGTGGGGATTGAAATGGAGGAGCGAGGAGGCATTGGTGCAGAGGCATTGTCTGTGATAGAGTGGATTTTCTACCCAGGTGACAGAGAGGAGGTGAAGGAGCAGTGGAGGAGGTAGATGGAGATGAGGAAGGACGAGTGCAGATGACCCACAAGCACCGTGGCTGTATACAGTGGAGATGGAGGCAGGGAGCCTCACGGAAGTAAATTGTGACAGATGGCCCGCAGCATGCTTATTTGCCTGGCTAGTTGACAGACCGAATAGTCCGCATCCGGCAGAGGGATTGACTTTCTGGTCTCTCAGCCCTATTGGACCCTCGCTACCGATCCAAAATGGGAGCCTTTTTTCCCAGATATTGAGGAGGGAGGACAAACTTTTTTCCCCCAAATACTATAGGGAAAATACTTCCGTAGTTAGTTGGCCGCTGCCTATGTGCGGCAATCGTCCCTCCTATGACAGATATGGACGGGGGGTTCGTCAGCGCTCAGTACTGCTGCAGCGGCTGCCTGGGGGAAGGTAGTGGGGTCCGAGCTGTACAGCTCCATCAGCAGTAACCTAAGTCTGGAGTCACTGATGAGCAGCTTCCTTCACCCGCCTAGTGAGCGAGGGCAGTCGCAGCAGCAGCAGAAGGTCTGGACAGACCTGAACCAACAGGTGGAGACGGTGGCCTACTTGGAAAAGCACTCTGACACCCCATGTTTGCATGTTCGATGGGACTACTGGGAGCCAAACTGGATGTGTGGCCCGCAACTTGCCGAGTTAGCAGTGGAGAAGCTGCCAGTAGTGTGGCATAAGAGCCGGGTGTTCAGTGCGGCGGGGGCCCCATCGTTACCCCAAGGAGAACCCGCTTGTCCACGGCAAATGTGGAACGACTGACCTTTTTCAAGATGAATCAGGCGTGGATCGGACAGGATTTCCACACACCAATGCTACACACTGTGTCATTGTGCCACTTTGTGACCTTCACGCTGTGCTCTGACTGTTGCCATGAACATCAACACTGTGTCAATCTGTGCCACTTCTATGACATTCATGTGCTGCTGCCCGTGACCCTGCACAATCTTTGTCATTGTGCCACTGTCCTGACCTCATGAGATGCTGCTGTGGTGCTGCCCGTGACATACACACTCTGTCATTGTGCCAATCTGTGGGCCCTATTCTGTTTTTGCCAACCCTCCAGAATGTCATTGGTGCCACTGTTGACTTCTGCTGCCTGCTGTGGCTGCTGCGTGTCCTACACTATGTGTCATTGTGCAACTGTCTGGACCTCTGCTGCTGCTGTGGCTGCTGCCGTGACCTACCCACTGTGTCATTGTCCCACTCTGTGGCCTACTCCTTGTTTTTGCCACCTCCAGAATGTCATTGTGCACTGCCTGACTCCTGCTGCTGCTGTGGGCTGCTGCCGTGACCTCCACACCTGTGTATTGTCCACTCTGTGGCCTTACTCCTGTTTTTGCCACCTCAGAATTGTCATTGTGCCACTGCCTGACCTCATGCTGCTGCTGTGGCTGCTGCCGTGACACTCCCACACTGTGTCATTTTCCCTCTGTGGCCTAATCCTGTTTTGCCACTCAGAATTTCATTGTGCCAACTTTGTGACCTAATGCTGCTTGCTGCTGTATGCTCATTGGAATCCACACTGTGTCATTGTGCCACTATCTGACTCATGTGCTGCTGCCGTGTACCCTGCACACTGTGTCACTTGTGCCACTGTCTGACATCACTGCTGCTGATGTGGGACTGCTGCCCGTGACCTACACACTGTGTCATTGTGCCACTGTCTGACTAATGCTGCTCCTGTGGCTGCTGCAGTGACCTCCACACTGTGTCATTGTCCCGTCTCTGTGTCCTACTTCCTGTTTTGCCACCTCAGAATGTCATTGTGCCACTAGTCTGACCTCCTGTTACTGCCGCTGTGGCTGCCAGTGACCTCCACACTGTGTCATTGTTCCCACTATGTGGCCTACTCCTGTTTTTGCCACCATCCAGAAGTCCATTGTTCCATCATGACCTCATGTTGTTCGCTGTGGCTGCTGCCGTGACATCCAACTGTGTCATTGTACACCATCTGTGGACCTACTCCTGTTTTTTTTTGCCCACCCTGAATGTCATTGTGCCACTGCCTGACCTCATGCTGCTGCTGTGGCGCTTGCCGTGACCTCCCACAACTATGTCCATTGTGCCACTGTCTGACCTCATGCTGCTGCTGCTGGCTGCTGCCGTGACCTACACACTGTGTCATTGTCCCACTCTGTGGCCTACTCCTGTTTTTGCCACACTCCAGAATGTCATTGTTGCCACTGTCTGACCCTCATGTGCTGCTGTGGCTGCTGCAGTGACCTCCCACTGTGTCATTGTCCCACATACCTATGGACTACTCCTGTTTTTTGCCAACCTCCTGAATGTCATTGTGCCAATGCCTGGACCTCATGCTGCTGCTGTGGCTGCTGCTGTGGTCCTCCACACTGTGTCATTGTCCAACTCTGTGGCCTACTCTGTTTTTGCCCTCTCCAGAATGTCATTGTGCCACTGCCTGAACCTCATGTGCTGCTGTGGCTGCTGGCCGTGAACTCCCACCACTCTGGTCTTGTACCCCCTCTGTGCATACTCTGTTTTTGCCACCTCCAGACTGTCATTGTGCCCATGCCTGACCTCTGCTGCTGCTATGGCTGTTGCACCGTGACTCCACACTGTGTCATTGTCCAACTTGTGGTACTTACTGTTTTCCCACCTCCAAGGAATGTCATTGTGCCATGCTGAACATCATGCTGCTGCTGTGGCTGCTGCCCTGACCTCCACTCTGTGTCATTGTGCCACTGTCTGACCTCATGCTGCTGATGTGGCTGCTGCAGTGACATACACTCTGTGTCTTTGTCCCAACTCTGTGGCTACTCCTGTTCTTGCCACCTCCAGAATGTCATTGTTATTTTTATGCCATATGTCTGTCCTCCTGCTGATGCTGTGGCTGCTGCCGTGAACTCCACACTGTGTCATTGTCCACTCTGTGGACATACTCTGTTTTTGCCTCCTCCAGAATGTCTTTGTGCCACTGCTGACCTCATGCTTCTGCATGTGGATGCTGCATTGACCTCACCACACTGTGTCATTGTCCCCACTCTGTGGCATACTCCTGTTTTTGCACACCTCAAGAATGTCATTGTGCCTCTTTGTGACCTCGTGCTGCTGCTGCTGTGCCATGACATCCACACTGTGTTTCATTTGTGCCACTCATTATGACATTCTGCCTGGCTGCGTGACCTGCCACACTGTGTTCATTGTGCCACTGTCTGACCTCATGCTGCTCGCTGTGGTGCTGCAGTGACCTACACACTCTGTTCATGGTGCCAATCTGTGGACTATTTCTTGTTTTTGCCACCTCCAGTAATGTTATTGTGTCCACTGTCTGACATTAATGTGCAATGCTGTGGCTGTGCCGTGACCTACACACTGTGTCATTGTGCCACTGTCTGTCCTCTTGCTGCTGCTGTGGCTGCTGGCCCGTGACATCCACACTGTGTCATTGTCACCACGCTGTGCCTACTCCTGTTTTTGCCTCCTCCAGAATGTCATTGTGCCACTGTCTGACCTCTGCTGCTGATGTGGCTGCTGCCGTGACCACCACACTGTGTCATTGTCCCACTCTGTGGAATAATCATGTTTTTTGCACCTCCAGAATGTCATTGTGCCACTGCCTGTCCTTCATGCTGCTGCTGTGGCTGCTACGATTGACCTTCACACTGTGTCATTGTCCACTCTGTGGCCTACTCTGTTTTTGCCACCTCCAGAAATGGTCATTGTGCCCACTGACTGAACATCATGGTGCTGCTGTGGCTGCTGCCGTGCCCTCCACACTCTGTCTTGTGCCATCTGTATGACAGCTCCATGCTGCTGCTGTGGCTGATGCAGTGACCTACACACTGTGTCAATTGTCACCACTCTGTGGCATAACTCCTGTGTATGCCACCTCCAGAATGGTCATTGTGCCACTGTCTGACTCATTGCTGCTGCTGTGGCTGCTGCCGTGGACCTCAAACACTGGTGTTTGTCCCCCTCTGTGGCCTAACTCCTGTTTTTTGCCACCTCCAAATGTCATTGTGACAATGCATGTCCTCATTCTGCTGCTGTGGCTGCTGCCGTGACCTCCCCTCTGTCACTTGTCACACTCTGTGGACTACTCCTGTTTTTGCCACCTCCAGAATGTCATTGTGCCACTGCCTGACCTCATGCTGCTGCTATGGCTGCTGCCGTGACCTCCACACTGTGTCATTGTCCCACTCTGTGGCTACTCCTGTTTTTCCCCCCCTCCAGAATCGTCATTGTGACACTGCTCTGACCTCATCGTGCTGCTGTGGCTGCTGCCGTGCCCTCACACATTCTGTCCATTGTGCCACTGTCTGACCTCATGTGCTGCTCTGGCTGGCTTGCCGTGACCTAAACACTGTGTCATTGGTCCCTCTCTGTGGCGACTCTTGTTTTTGCCACCTCCAGAATGTCATTGTGCCACTGTTCTGACCTCGTGATGCATGCTGTGGCTGCTGCCATGACTACACATGTGTCATTGTTGCTCCATTGTATGACCTCTTGCTGCTGCGTTCGGCTGCTGCCCGTGACCTTCACTCTGTGTTGTGCCACTGTATGACCTCTGCATGCTGCCTTGACTGTGCTGTGACCTACACACTGTCGTCATTGTGCCACTGGTCTGACCTCATGCTGCGCTGTAGGCTGCTGCCGTCGACCTCGCACACTGTGTCATTGTGCAACTCTGTTGGCCTATTCCTGTTTTTGCCACCTCCAGAATGTAAGAAGGCTTCGGGGGGACATAATAAATATGTTTAATTACATCAAAGGTCAATATAGGATCTCTCCCTAAGATTTATTTTTAAACAGGGCTGTATCTAGAATCAAGGGGGCATCCTTCTACGTTCTGAGGAACGAAGTTTCTACATAAACTTAGACAGGGATTCCTTACTGTAAGAGCAGTGAGACTATGGAATTCTCTGCCTGGGGAATAGGTCATGGTGAATTCAATTAACAGGTTCCACAAAAGGGTTTGGATGCATTTCTGGAGCGTTAATAATTTAACAAGTTATAGTGACTTAGGATTCAGGCGAGGAGGTCATTGATCCAGGGTTTTTTCTGATTGCAAGATTGGAGTTCAGGAAAGAATTTTTCCCATAAAAATGAGGACAATTGGCTTCAACCTCATGTGGGTTTTCTTGCTTCCTCTGGATCAACACTTAGCACAACAGGCTGAAACAGATGGACGAACTTGTCTTTTTTTAGCTTACAAACTATGAAACTTTGTGCACGGTCTGACCTCATGCTGCTGTGGCTTGCCAGCCGTCACATACCCAAACCTCTGTCACTAATGTTGCCACTGAGCTATCAGCTTGCTTTTTTTTCCAGCTTTCTCTGGAACATGACCTTAATCACGGCAAAAATTCCGCTTCAGTTTTTTGGTCAGTTTTGCATTCTTATGTGCCCAGGGAATTTTTATAGTGATGCTGATTCCAAGAGCGGCGGCAGTCATCTGCGTGTCATACTAAAACACAAATTGTATGAAGGACCAAACAAGCTCCCTCTGCATATTTATGCATGGCACAACGTTCTACAGCACCCTGCAGACTCTGTGCAGCCTGGATATAGTGATTCATCCGAAGTAATTTCGGAAAGAGTTATTTTTGCCGAGAAATTCCGGCTAGACCGCCAACCAGAGTGATCGAAACGAATTTCGGGAAATTCGCACATCTCTAATTATTATCTAAAAATTTGCACAGTTTTTGATTTAGCTATCCTTTACTGAACATTGTTACAGCTTCATCTCCAGGGATACGACCAGGGCTGAGAGCTCCTTCAGTAGGGCTGGAGTGATTATAATCGACAAAGTTGCAAATCGGCCGGTTTTTTGGCTTGATCGGCAAATTTCCAATCACGCAACTATTTTAGGTGAGAATCTGCAATTAACTCTACTTACTATCGCGCCATTTTCATAGCTTACTGTCATTTTGGTGCCAGGAAAATTAGACTTAGAGCATAGATAGGGTGAGCTGGGTGTGCGACGTCATGATTGTGTTGTGCATGGTTGTCATGTGCTGGAAAAATCTACATGACCTCGTTTTGCATAGTACTGGTTTCTGTTCATCAGTGTTTCAGTGTCTTGCACTAGAGCAGGACGTGTGCTAGATCTCTCTCAATACAGCTCAGCTCAGAGACACAGTTTCTCATTTATTCATACAAAAACTATGCTTTTAGCTGTGAACATTAAGAAACATAGTTAGATTAGAGAATTTCAGACCTTAGGTAGTTTGACAGAGACTTTTAAAAGAAGCATCTAGCGCTCGTACGCACGTGAGGGGGGTTGGGAGGGTGCGTGCGGGGTTAGGGCGAATCACAGACAAGACAGGCAGGGCAGGCTTTTGAAAGGAGAGTGTATAATTCCTGCAGACCAGACTCTGCTTTAAACTGCATTGAAAGGGCTCTTTTTTTTTTACCAGTTTTGGCAAGTCACACCTCGCACCCTGAGGTGTAAAAGTACCCTTTTATTTTGTCAGCCCAGTTTTGATTCAAAGACCCACCTCGTACTACATTAGGATAACAGAAATATTTATGGAACCTGGTGTTGTTTTTCATTGGTTTGCACAAACCCACCTTTTCATTATCCAATATAAATTTTAAATAGGTGTTTTCACTTTGGCGCAGCCATTTTTGTTCAAAGGACCCTACTCTGTACTTATATTAGGATACAGAAATTTGCTAGTAATTGCTGGTGTATTTAATAGTGCAAAACCCACTTTTATTATCGTATAATTTTTAAATAGGTGTTTTTCAACTTTGGCGCAGCCCAGTTTTGATATCAAAGGGGAACGAACCTTGTTCTTTTATTTGGATACAGGAAATTTGCTAGTTAATTGCAGGTGTATTTCATAGGTGCAAAAAAAACACCTTTTTATTATCCGTACACCATTATAATTAGGTGGTTTTTCACTTTTGGCGCAGGCCATTTTTGTTCAAAGACCCACCTGTACGTATATTAGGGTACAGATATTGATAGTGACTGCAGGTGATTCTTTCATAAGGTGAATAAACCCACCTTTTATTATCTGTATAAATATTCTAAATAGCTGTATTTCACTTTGGTGCGCCCCAATTTTGTTCAAGAAGGAACCTTGTCTTAAATTTGTATACAGAAAATTTTTTATGGCAAACTGCTGTTGTATTTCATTGGTGCAAAACCCAACTCTGTCTTACTCCGTATAACTTTTAAATAGCTGGTATTCGCCCACTTTGGTTCGCCCAGTTTTTTTCATTAGCCACCTAAGTACTTAAAGTTGGTACAGAAAGTTGTAGTTTACTAATAGGTGTACTTTCAATTGGTGCAAAACCACCGTTTGTTAATCCCCACGTTATAACTTTTTAAATAGGCTGTATTGCACGTGGTGCGGCCTAGTTTTTTTCATATAGCACACGTTAGTACGCACAAGTCCTGATAGAAAAATTTTATAGCAAACTGTTCTTGTTTGTCATTGCTGCTTAAAACGAATTTCTCATCAGTGGAACTTCTTGAATGTTTTATTGCGCTCGGGGAATCTCAGTTTGGCGCAGATAGCGACACTTGTATGATTTTTGTTGGAAAACTATCAATTCCTTGCTCTACTGGGCAGTTATAAATCACTGGGACTGAAGGAAGAACACTGTTGATTTTTGTCTTAGGTTCTTCCAACCAGAAATGCATTTCACAGGTATTTGCTTAGTAACAATTCAGTTTCTAATCACTAGTTGATGTAGGAATTTGAGGGATTTAAGAATAGCTGTGATTTGCCATCTTTCAATAAGAGACTGTCAAAAACTCTTCCATACCTTCTTAAATTCTTTCTTTTTCTGAACATGGAGCGAATGCAGGTGGATAAAGCGAGCAATGAGGGGGGTAGAAACATGGAGTAGACCGGTACCAGAGAAGGTGATTCTTCCAGTTGAGGGCGAAAAACACGCAAGCCAAGCGGATCGTCGGTTGCAGGACAGTCAGGCATCTCATCGCTGGGTCAGGGCCCTGTGAATCTAGCTTAACGAACAAGAGTTCGCCAATCTGTGGCATCCTGCATCCAGCTAGTATTTACCTCCTTGTTCCTTCCCAGTCTTGGACACAAATGTCGTTATCCTCATTGTCTTGTGGGTCATGTGCTTTTTTGTGGTCATGCTCGGTCCAGGAAAAGCATAGTCAATGCCCAGTTCACTAAAATGGTGGTTGAAAGACTCCTTTTTCCGGCACTTTTTAAATTTTTGGGGGTCAAGCAGGTTTGGGGCTCATGCTATGTCCCAGGACAGGTATAGTCAATGTCCAGTTCAACTAAAATGGTGGTTCAAATAATACTGCCTTCTGGCACTTTTTAATTTGTGGGTCATGCAGGTTTAACTGTCATGCTGTGGTACAAGACAGGGATAGTGAATAGTCGTGAGTTTTTTTCTGTGATTCTTGTTGCCTAATTGTGTAGCCTAACATGTAGCATGTATCCATTTTACTGTTGTGGATGTTAATTCCATCTTCTCCAGCCCTGTTTGGGTGTAAGAATGAAGGTGTTGTTCCTCTCCCATAGACTTTAATGGTCATTGGCGATTATCTATTATAGGATATCTGATATCGGCATGATAATTGACGATATCGATTATCGATCCGATGACGATAGTTGACGCAATCGCCCATCACTACTCCTCAGTCCTGGTCAGACATGCTCAGACATTACTTCTCCTCCCAGGCAGCTGAGTGTTCAAACCCCGGGTGCTGTCATTCTACTCCTGTCCTTTGTACTCCTTAGTAATTAGTCAAACTGTGCAAATAAATAAAAAAGAAACCTCAATGAGGTCTGTGCATTGATGAAGAGAAAAAAAAAACCACAGCTTTGGTTCCTGCAGGAATTTGAACCTAGGACCCTTGTGCCTGGAGGCAAAAATTTTACCTCTCAGCTACTCAGAGTGCTTTACATAAACAGATCTTTCTTTGACTACAGAGAGGAAAGGCATGGTGATGCATCCTGCTGGTCTCATGATATGCAATTCAAAACAAAATCATACATGCCCCCTTCTGAGCACACAGAGCTGAAGAGCTGGATACAGGAGGTATGAAATGAGATCGTGGCAAAACCCCTTTAAATAATTTTTCAGCTTTATTTCAATCCCTGTGCATGTATATCTGCATTTTTCAGCTTTTTATAGCTGCATTGGACCCAAGGTAGCTAAACGATTTTTCACAAATACTTTTTTTGTTTATAGAAATACTTAATCCTTTTTAATATTCATTATACATATTGTTCTGACTGCAGTGAGTTTATTGGTGAGTGTCCACTAATAGTGAGACAATGTTAATGTCATGCTGTAGTTGCACTTTAAACTTTGTTGACGATATATTATGTTGTTGCCTTTTAAGCTTGCGTCTCACATCTCCGCTCCGAGTTCCCGGCGCACGGGCAATGCAGTTTGTGACTTTGCCAGTATTAGCTCTATTTGATGTAGTGCGCAGGACACTTTTGATTTTCCGGCGCATGTGCAATGTAGCTAGTAACATTGCCGGTACTAGCCTCTTCTGAAGTAATGTGCAGGACCGGAAGTATAATGGTTAATTCTTCCGGTTGAAATCGGATTGCGGATTGTGAGTGGCGATGCGGCTGAGCATGGAGAGTTTTTAATTCTCTTATTGGCTACTTATATTGATCACCAGGTGAAAAACATAATGATACATGTTATATTTAAACAATATATGTCAGTTACAAGTAAGCTATGACTAAGAGCACACGGTAGTTGCTCAAAAGGCGTAAGCTACACTTCAGTGTGTCTGCCTTTTGTACCACCTTTTGCACTGCGAGATGCATCCGGTTTTATGTGAGTACCTCAATAAAAGTTGATCATTTTTATCTATGAAAACATCATTTGGAACTGTGCTGGAAAAAAAAACTTTCTTTTTTTATACCTCAATATACTGCTGTTCCATGGGACAGATTTCCGGGCATAGGGGATTAATGGAGAGGAGCTGGCTTTCCTAATGTAGTAACAATGAACAAGTCAAAGTCCAGACCTGAATCCAATCGAATATCTGTGGAAAGAGCTGAAAATTGCTGTTCACAAATGCTCCATCCAACCTCACTTAGCTCGAGCTGTTTTCCAAAGAGTAATTGGCAAGAATTTCAGTCTCTCGATGTGCAAAACTGATAGAGACATACCCCAAGCGACTTGCAGCTGTAATCGCAGCAAAAGGTGGCGCTACAAAGTATTAACTTAAGGGGGCTGAATAATTTTGCACGCCCCACTTTTCAATTTTTTATTTTTTTACAAAAGTTTAAAATATCCAATAAATTTCGTTCCACTCACAATTGTTCCCACTTGTTGTTGATTCTTCACAAAAAAAAATAAAAAATTTATATCTTTATGTTTGAAATGTGGCAAAAGGTTGAAAAGTTCAAGGGAGCCAAATACTTTCGCAAGGCACCGTATATTCTAAACAGTGGTTGGTTGCTGAAAATTAGTCCGAGTACACAAAAGTTCATTTTTGCAGCTTTGGAGGTTCAGTAATTGTATAACATACTGGCTCCAAATCTCCTATACAAAGAAATGTATTTTAAATAGTGGTTGGTTGCTGAAAATGATACTGAGTGGAGAAAAGTTCATTTTTGGCAGTTTTGGAGGTGAAATACCTTTCAAATATACAATGTTTTATTGTCATACAGATAGATATCGAGGAAATGGAGTTCTCTCTATTGCTAAATCTTACTCAACGCCAAAAAGTGTAATTTTGCCAGATTTTAAGTCCACATAACGCTGAAATATACCAGTGCATTATTGTGATTCACATATATAGTGGGTGAAAAAAGTATTTAGTCAGCCACCAATTGTGCAAGTTCTCTCACTTAAAAAGATGAGAGGCCTGTAATTGACATCATAGGTAGGCCTCGACTATGAGAGACAGAATGAGAAAACAAATCCAGAAAATCACATTGTCTGGAAAAAATGTATTTGCAAATTACGGTGGAAAATAAGTATTTGGTCACCCACAAACCAGCAAGATTTCTGTCTCACAGACCTGTAACGTCTTCTTTAAGAGGCTCATCTGTCCCCCACCCATTACCTGTAGTAATGGCACCTGTTTGAACTTATCAGTATAAAAAACACCTGTCCACAACAGTCACACTCCAAACTCCACTATGGTGAAGACCAAGGATACTAGAAACACAATGGTAGCCCTGCACCAGGCTGGGAAGAATGAATCTGCAATAGGCAAGCAGCTCGGTGTGAAGAAATTGACTATTGTCTGATTTGGAAAGAATTTGCATTTACAAATTATGTTGGAAATAAGTATTAGGTCAATAACAAAAGTTCATCTCGATACTTTGCTATACACTCACCGGCCACTTTATTAGGTACACCATGCAAATAACGGGTTGGACCCCTTTTGCCCTTTAGAACTGCCCTCAATTCTTCGTGGAATAGATTCCACAAGGTGTTGCAACGATGCTCAATTGGTACCAAGGGGCTCAAAGAGTGCCAAGAAAATATTCCCCACACATGACACCCCCCACCACCAGCCTGAACC
The DNA here is from genome assembly GCA_025379985.1 of Phyllomedusa bahiana. Classification (NCBI taxonomy): domain Eukaryota; kingdom Metazoa; phylum Chordata; class Amphibia; order Anura; family Hylidae; genus Phyllomedusa; species Phyllomedusa bahiana. The sequence goes on along the minus strand of JAODAL010029124.1, from coordinate 30,875 downwards.
GTTGATACAAGGCAGGATGGATCCATGCTTTCATGTTGTTGATGCCAAATTCTGACCCTCCCCATCCAAAAGTGCAGCAAATGGGGAACTCTTAGCCCCGGGAAAACTTTTCCCCCAAATTTTTTAAACTTTTCCAATTTTCGATGAGCTTGGGGAAAATTTGGAGAAATTCATTTTCCTTTCTTAGCTGAAAGGAAGTGGAAACCCGGTGTGGTCTTCGCGGGCTGTAGCCCATCTGCCTCAAATTCTCGAAACTGTAATTCAAAGATGCTTTTCCCTCCCTCCCTTTTGGGGTTTGAAAACGGGGGGCTATTTGAGTCTTTTGTTCCCTTTTCTATCATTTTAAAACCAGTCTCCCCCATTCCCCTTTGCCCTCGGGATCAAAAAGGGCATTTCCCCCCCCACAAACTGCCGTCACGGATTTTTTTTTTCTTTTTCGGACCATTCCTGAAAAAACCCTAAGATGGTTGTGTTAAAAATCCCGGGAGACCCAAATTTCTGAAATACTAAAGACCAGCCCTTCGGGCACCAAAACAACCATCCCACGTTCAAAGGCACTCAATCCCCCTTTTTTCCCCAATACTGATGCTGGGGTTTGAACTGAAAGGAGATTGTCTTGCCCAAATTTTTCTACATCCCAAAAAATTGCACTGAGTTGCCGCCATGTGTTTGGCTGATAAAAAAAAATTAAAGGGTGTTAACGGGGCAGTTGGGAAACGGGGTTGACCTAATAAAGGGGCCCGGGTGGTGATACCCTTTTGGGTTTAAAAATGATGGAGGCAAATGTTTTCGGGAAAGTCTTCAAAAAGGTTGGCACAAACTTTTGTGGTATTTTGGGTTTCTTTTCCTCCTTTCAGACCCTCCTTGAGCATTTGTTTGTTTTGGGGTGTCGCTGGAAAACAGGATGCCGGGATAAACAGGACTTAGAAACTTTTTGGGGAATTAAGGGGGGAGGCATTTAAAAGTTTTGGAGGGTTACAAGGAGGAGGGAAATGAGGTGTTTGAAAGGGCCCCAACCCAAGTTAATACAGGTGTATATTTTCAAAAAAAATTTTCAGCCAAAAGACTTGTAAATCAGCTGTTGGCACCCAAGTAAATAAAAATTTTGTAGAAGGGGCCCAGGCACGGGAACTACGACTTTGGATGTTGGGGTAGTTTAAAGGGGGAAATTTTCACTTTGTCAAGAAGATTTGCTCCCAGTTTACGGGTTTCTTGTTTTTCAGAAAAGGGGGAAAACAAAATGGTCAGAGATCCACGTTTGATTCATTTTTAAAAAATGTCAAACAATCCACATTGTAAGGGAAAGAAGGTCCCTTTCTCTTTATAACCCCACCGTTTGCCTGAATGGGTTTCCCGAGATAACCCCGGCTGCGGGGAAAGGATAAAACTTCTTGACGTGTCGAGAAGCTCGGGCCCCACAAATTTCCTTTTGGACACCCAGATTTTTGAATGGGTCCAGACAAAATCTGTTTTGCTAAGTTTGCAATAGCGGGAAGGCCACAAAAAAAAGAAAAAAATAAAAAATTTGTTTTTACGAAATTAAACCCGGGTTTTCTCAAAAAAAAAAAAAGGGTTTTGGCCCCCCTTTTCTCGTCAGGAAACCACCTCATAACAATTCCTAAAAAATTGAAAACGGGCCTTTAAAATGGGCTTTAGCTTTTCCAAAATACTTAATACAATTAAAAAAAACCTCAAAAACAAAGATGTGGTGGGATTCCCTCCTTTTTTAAAAATGTGTTATCTAGAATTAAACTATTAAAAAACTTGCATTTGCAAAATAACTGATAAATATATTTCTCTCAATAGTACAAGGGAGGTACAGGAACCACTGATAAAAGACTAGAACACATGTAGGCTATTCAGATTTGGATTCCTTGTCTCCTCCATCAGATGCTAGGGCCTCATCACTTTTTGTCTCTCCGTTTTCAGATGGCAGATCTTCCTTACTTTCTTCTTTGTAAGCTTCTTCAGTCTGTTTACCCTTTACTCATTTCTTTCCCTTTGCTGGAACTTTTTTGTCCTCAGACTGTTCCTTTACTGCTGCCTTTTTTCCATTTTTCACTTTGGTTCGGCTTTTGGTGAAGCTGGTTTAACTGACAACCGTTCCAACCTTCTCTTGGGCTCATCCTTGGCATCACCAGCATCAGGGCATTGACCTCTTAGACGTGGTGATTGTTTTGTGCTTGCAGCGCTACTGAAAAAAAAATTAAAGAAACCCCTGCGCAGTCTCCAGCGAAGCTGGGTGTCAATGCTGATATCACTTCCCTCCTCCGGCAGATGGAGTCGTCACAAAGAACTAGCTCACTACTTCGTGTCTGTAAGCGCTTAATATGCCACAGCCAAGAGAACTAGTTCAAACTGGATAGGATCCCTCAACTCACTGTTCATTTTTATTGCCTTGATGCGTAGATCATATTGCAGGCAATGTAGTATCCAAGCACTCTTGTGTGAGATGCTGCTGTGATCTCCCAAGCCTCGGGGTCGAGGGGCACTAACGGAATCTTCCTCCTTCTGTAATCTGTGCCAATCTCTTACTATTGAAGGATAATCAGTACCGGTACTACCCACCCCTGCCTCCTCATCCTCGTTCTTATCATCACCGAAGCCCTGGCTAGCTTCATGCGCTCTACTCTGTGAGCTGAACTGCCGTTCTGCAGCTGCCCTGGACCTCAAACCACCACCTAAAGAAGACTGATAAAATTGGGAAACAGTTGGGCCTTCTACATCTTCCAGCGAGTAAGGCTCTGTGTCCGCTTCCTCCTCCTTCATCACTGGTGGGACCTGCTGCCGCAGAGTGCCTAACACGTGTTCCAGTAAAAATATTACCACATGCTGACAAAGGCATCGTCCTGGCTAACCATTTTGACCATGTGACATTTCATACTGCATAATGGCATTACGCTGCTGCCACAATAGCTGGAGCATATGGAGGGTGGAATTCCAGTGTGTTGCCATATAACATATCAGATGGTGGACGGGGAGGTCCAGATCATGCTGCAACGCTGGCAGTTATGCCAAAGCAGGGTGCGAACACCAGAAGTGTGAGCTAAGACCTTGAGTCTTCCTCAGCAGACAGTCAAGACCAGGGAAGCGCTTGAGAAATTTCTGCACAACCAGGTTAATGACGAGGGCCAGGCAAGGGATATGCGTTTCTACCAATCTTAAGGGCAGCAAGGAGTTTGCTCCCATTGTCGCACACCACCTTGCCTGGGGCAGGTTCTTAGCACCCAGCCACTGGTCGCTCTTAGTACGCAGAGCCGTCCACAGCTAGTGACCTGTGTGTTGACGATCTCCAAGACAAATTAATTTGTGAACAGCCTGGTTTCTCTTGGCACATGATGCTACACCTCGAGGGTGAGGATCTGGACTCTGCTCCATCCCAGCAGTGTTGAAGAGTGTTGGCCGACAACCATCACCAGAGGCAATGTAATCACCAACTCACCCAGTGAGCAGTCAGCGAGATGTAACGCCCTTGACCGTGCTTTCTAGTCCATGTGTCTGTAGTGTGATGGACTTTGGTGGACACAGATGCAGCCAACATGATGGAGATCTTTTCTGCAAGGTGGCGGGCCAGGGCAGGGACAGCTTTTCTGGCAAAGAAATGTCTGCTCGGCATCTGATATTGGGGGCATGCCAGGGTCATGATGTGGCGGAACCCATCTGTCTCCACCAGGCGGAAAGGCAACATTTCCAAGGCCAATAGCCAGGCAATGCGGACTTTCAGGCTTTTAGCTTTGGGATGGTTGGGGTAAAAGCGTTTCTTATTCTCCCACAGCTGGTAGAGAGAAGGCTGGCTGCTGTACGGTGTCTAATCTAGTCGAACCAGAACCTCACTGTTCCCCAGTGGCATGTTTTTGCTGCCACCAATGGTACTGCAGCCAAATGTAGTGGAACCGGAACCTCGCTGTTTCCCATGGCCATGTTCTCGCTGCTACCAATGGTACTGCCGCCTAATGTAGTAAAACCAGAACCTGGCTTTTTCCCCATTCCCGTTGTTTCTAAGGGCCCAATAATATGGGTTCTGCTTTCTAATCTACCCCAAAGCGTAACTTAAAGGGTTCTTGGGCACTGGGTTCTAAAAATGAGGGGGGGGTTGGGTTTTCCAAGTTACCATGTGTCTTTTTCCAATTTTGGTTTTGTCTTCTTATGTGTCAAAGTGGCCCCGAGCCGTTTGGTTTCCCGGTTTAACCTCAAAAAGCTACTAGTCTTTAAACCCTTTTTCCAGTCAGTAAATTGAAAAGAATTTTTTTACTTTGTTTTCCGATTTTTTTCCCAAAAGTGCTTTTAGGGTGTTTCACCAGCGCAGTTTTTTTGGTGGGGGGCTTTAACTTGGGGGGAAGGGGGGGAATTAAAATTGCCTTTATTACCGAAAGTTTTTTTCCCATTTTACTAAATTTTATTTTAAAAAGTGATTTAATAAATTTGTGTGTTGTAACCCCACGGATTTTAAAAATAAAGTAATTGATTATTTACTTGAAACCCCCTTTTGAAAAAAATTTAAAAAACCCCTGAAGGAAGCTTGCTAAAATTAAAAAAGGCAGTTTAAATTGGAGGGGGGGTTAAAACTAAACAAAATTTAAAGTGTGAAACACCCAATAGACCCAAAAATTTTTTTTTCCCATTTAAGTTTTTCCACTATCCATTTACTGTTTGGGGAAGGTAATTGGGGTTTTCTCTCACCTGGGGTTTTTTTTAAAAAATTTTACCTGGAACATCTTTTCCCAGTGCCTTAAGGGGTTTAGGGAAGTTCAGTTGATTTTCGCTCGAAGGGTCGAACCGAACTTCTAAAAAATTTTGAGATCCGTTTTGGAAAATTCAAATTTTTGATTTATTGGGCTTCCTAATTGGGCATCCCCACCAAAGGATCATTGTATTTTTCCAAATTCCCTCCATCCCAAACCATCAACTTCCAAAAACGGGAAGGGTACCATCTGTGTAGTGTAGAAGGGCCCAGAAACCATAGAAAATTTATTTTGGGAAACTTAGTTTTTTGGGGGATTTAAAGGTTTTTCTTCACTTTCGTAATTTGGGAAACACCTTTGGACCTTTTTGGGACAAAAGGAAACATTTTTTTTTTTTTATTTTCCCTTTCCCCCCCCAAGGGGCCCTTCGTATTTTCAGCAAATGAAGATTTTGGGGGGGATTTTTAATTCCTTATAGCTGTAAGAAATGGCATATCCCCGGGTGGAGGGTGCAGAAAATTGGGGATGTTTAAAAAAGGGGGGTCAAAGGCCCTTTTTAAAATCCCCAAAGAAAATTTTTTTTAAATTTTAAATTTAAATTTCTTTTTGGGGTTATTTTAAAAGGGAGGAAATTGCCCCGAAAAATCTAATTTCAAAAGGGAAAAAAAAGGGGAAAGGGGGAAGCCCAAATTCCCCAGCAAAATATGTTTAAAAACTCAAAGGGGGTTTGCCCTTTAGTATTTAACCTAGAAAATGAACGGGAGCCAAATGCGGTAAAAAACAGGTTTAAATTTAGGAAAAGGGTAAGAAAACTTTTTCCTCTCTGATCAAAAAGGGTTTTTAGTGTTAAACCAAAAGCCCAAAAAGAAGGGTCACAAGGGGTTATGAAAATTTTCCCAAAAAAACTTTAGGGTATTTGTCTACCAAAAACAGGATTCAAATGCAGGGTAGGCTAAGCCGATGCTAAGGGGAAGATATTAGGGACCCAAAAGCATACCCAAAATTTTATCATTTTTTAATGCACATCATATCCAAGGTACACAAGTAGTTGGGAAACTAAGTTTTTTTCTTGCAGTTTTGGTAAATAAAGGGGACCCCCCCCCAAAAGCCCCCTTAAAGGGTCTGAAAGTAAAATTAAAAAATTAGTTGGGGTGCCCCTTTTTTGACCATACAAAAAAGCTGAAGATGTTTCAGGGGGAAGTTGAAATGTTTTTGGGATTGGGGCTGTAGGAGGTATTTTTAATCTGAGGAAACTCCCTTTTTTGGGGAAAATTTAAAACCCCCCAAAAATTTAAAAAAAACATTTGATGTAATCCAGGTTTTTTAAGCCCCTGAAAAAATTTTTGATCATTTTTGGTTTTTTTTCAAAAATTTTTGAGGAAAATGAAATTAAATGGGTCCGGGGGGGGTTTAAATTTTCCCAAATAGGAAAATTTTCCAACTCTGGGGGCTAAAACAAAAAAAAAAAAGCGAATATCTAGTTAAATAGTTTGGGAAATCAAGGGTCCAGACTGTTGAATTTCTAACTCTGCACAGACATTGCCCAAAAGCAGAGTGAAAAAAGCTGCACACAAAACCGTAAAGGGTTTTGCACGAGAGGAAAAAGCGGGTTTCCCAAAGCTTTAAATCTGTCTTCCCACTGAGAAAACAGGGAAAATTTTAAAACCCCCCCTTTTCCCCTTCTAAATCATTGTATATAAAAGAGCTCTTTTTACCCGTTTGGTTTTTTAAACAGGAAAGGTTCTTGCTTAAACAGTGCACAGAAACGCATGGGGCTGCTGGGCTTTTCAGACCCAAACCCATTTTGAAAGTTTGGCTTTAAAGAGTCCGGTTATTTCCTTTTGTATTCCCCCAGTTAAAGGGAAATAAAATAACCCCCAACAACAAACCACAAACGCCCAAAATCGGTTTTTAACTCTGGTTAACAGCTAAAACCCCTTTTATTTTTATTTATATATAAAAAAAGTTTTTTACACTCCCCGGGGCCAACTTTATTAGGTACACCTGTCCACCCCTGCTCTTAAAAACTTAATTTTTTTAATCAGCCAAATTTCACTTTGGGCAGCAACTCAGTCCCTTTTAAAGGCAGGGAAAGACAGGGTTTCAAGAAAATTCTCCTGCATTTCAAACCGGGGCACCCAGTATGGGGAAGAAAAGGTTTTTTTGAGTTTTTTTTGAACATGGGAAATTGGTTTTTTTTGGTGTCCAAAAGGGTTTTTGGGTCGGGAGATTTCAGAAAATTGTAATTGATTTTCCTGGGTTTTCCCCTTGAAAGGGGCTAAACCCTCAAACCACTTAGGGTTTAAGAGAATGGTGTAAAAAAGGGAAAAAAAACACCCAAAAGGGGAGGGCACCCTGTGGGGGGAAAAGGGCCTTGTTTTGGAAAAGAGGTCAAAGGAAAATTTGGGCGGGACGGGTTTTTCGAGCTGTTGAAAGGAAACAGTGATTTCAAAAAACCCAAACCCTTTAAAAACCCAAGGTGGGCCCAAAAAGAGCATCTCAAAAAACGAACGAAACGGGAAACTTTGGGGCAGTTTGGCTACAGCAGCAGAAAAACCAACCGGGTGCCACCCCTTTTCCCGCTAAAAAAACGGGAAAAATTTGAGGTTTCCCAATTTGCCCAAGCTCTTCAAAAAATGGGAAAACAGAAAGATTGGGGAAAAAAGTTGCTGGTAAGGGATGAGTCTTGATTTCGCTGCGAAAAAGGGGGGATGGTAGGGTCAGAATTTGGCGGTTCAAAAAACTTTAAAGCTTTGGCCCAAATTTCCTCCTTTTTATAAACCCGGTTTCAGGCTGGGGGTTTGGGGGTTTGTCATGGTGGGGGGGAATTTTTTTTCTTGGAAATCTTTGGGCCCCTTGGTAGCCAATTTGAGCTCTTTGGGCAATCCCTTTTGAATCTTTTGCCCAAAGGGGAAATTGGGGCCCAGTTCTGAAGGCAAAAGGGGGCCCAAAACCCCTTTTACTAGCATGGTGTACCTAATAAAGTGGCCGGTGAGTGTATATTAAAGTTTTTGATAATGTAAAACCATATTTATGCACCGCTGTCATCTGCCATCATTTTCTGTATATGGAACTATGTAAGGCCTTTTTTTTGGGGGAAAGGAATTGACTTTTTTTTAATAGTCCCAAATTTTTGGCATTTATATGACCTTTTTTGATGGGCTTTTTTTTCAAAATTTTTGTGCAGAAGGTATGGAAAAAGATCGAAAATCTGTCTTTTTTTTTTATGCCGTTCATCATGCTGGTTAAATGGAGTGACAGATTTATAGGCTAAGTCATTATGCACGCAGAGAAAATTAATATGAAATACTTTAAAATTTTTAAATTTTTTTTGGGGCCAAATTTGCATTTGTAAGGGGGAAAAAGGCAGTGTGTTTTTTACACTTTTTCTATTTCAATACTTTTTTTTTTTAACTTGTCCCCATAGGTGACCGACAAGTGTCTTTTTGTGGTGGTACAATCCCTTCAGTGGCAAAACTGTATTTACTATGTATTGAAAACCTATCTTTTTTTAAACGGGTTCCGGGCTTTGGGAAAAGGGTCACGGGACAACCGAAAAGCCTTTTTTTTAGGGGTTTTTCCCGGGGGTTGCTATGGAAGTGCCCAAATTACCCTTGGGTTTTTTCCATGGGGGTGCCAAATTGCAGATAGAGGGGCCTTCCCCCTTGTTTTGCCTTTTTTTGCGGGTTGGTCTTTGGCAGTTTCATATAAATCCAGCTCAGAGGGGGAGTAGGGCACAGAGGGGCAGGCGCCAATCAAAAAACCACATGGGGGTTTCCCCCCCAAAAGGGGCGTGTCCGAACGGGCTAAAGGGAAATCTTTTCACCAATCACGGAAAAGGGGGCATAGCCTGACCACCCTGCTGCGAAATAGCTATAGACTCACAGTTTGGGCTCATATTCTGTTTTAAAAAAAGGGGGTTTTAAAAAAGCTGTTCCCCCCCGCTGGGGACCCTTAAAAAATTACACCCCCACACAGGGGGCCCACCATAAAGAAAATTTTTTGGGGCCCCAAATTCAGTTTGAGGGGTCTGGGACCCCCCCCCCCATCCCTTGTCCGACCCGCCCAGGCCTCCCTCCTCCGGCCCATAACCTTCGTTTACCCCAGAAAAATTTTAATTTATTTCTGGGGTCACAACAAAAAAAAAAAAAGCAATTGTGCCCTTTGGGTTTTTGGTTTAAAGATTTTAAACGGGTTTTTACAAGGTACATTTCCAAATCTGTTTTTTTTGGGGGGTTTTTAGTTCATATACAAGTTTCCAGCAAATACCCCACATAAGCTTCGGACCAAAACTATATACCCAGACCAATTTTTTCCAAGCAACAATATACAAAAAACTAAATAATCCCCGCCCCCCTATCACTACCAAAATACGACTAGAAACCCCCATAATGTTATTGTTTTTTAAAACCGTAAAACCAAAGACCAATTTTCACCAAACAAAAACAATATAAAAGCACCTAATAATACTTCCACACCCATCACCACATCCCCCACCATAAAAATACTGAAAAATTTCCCAAACCTTTTCGTTATTTGAATAAAAACCTTTAAAACCCAAAGGGACCAAAAATTTTTCCCTTTCCATCCCTGTAAATCCTATGGGGTAGTTATTTGGTACACCCCCCTTTTTCAATATTTTAACTTCCCTTTTTGGGGCCTCACGGTAAACTTTGTTTTTGATTTCAAAAAATTTCCCCCTTTTTTCTTCTTTTAATTATTTCCAGCCCCCAGTTGGGGACTTCCTCCGGGGGTCCACCACTCGTCCCTGCAAAATTTAAAACCCACAAACACCTGGGGGGACTCCCTCACTTTTTTTATGATTTTCCCAACGGGAGTGCCCCTTCCCCCCATTGGTAAAAACTCCCCTTCTAAAAGGGGCCCAAAATGGTAATAAAATTTACCCCCTGGGAAATTTTAGGGGCCCCCAGTGGGTATGTGGTACAATGGGGGGCCCCCGGGGCATGGGGCTAGGTAGCTTGGGGAAAATTTTTGGGTTTAGCTTCGGGCCCCAACCCGGGCAGTATTTGGGTTACTTAGGTTCCCCATTTTTTGGTTTAGAAGGGGGGGCCTTTCCTGTAGTTTTGGGCCAAACCCCTGTAGTAGAATACCCCCCCCTATTTTAAAATGGGGCCCCACCCTGTAGTTTAAAGGGCCCCCAAAAAGCAAAATATTCCCCCCCTTTGTAAAATTAGGGCCCCGGGTAAGCAAAATGGCCCCCCCCCCGTAGATTAGGGCCCCCTTTTAAGCGGGAAATTTAGTCCCGCCCCTGTAGTTTGGGGCCCCCATGTAACAAAATTTTTGGTTTTCCCCCCTGTAAAATTAGGGCCCCCAGTATGCAGAAAATTGCCCCCCTTTTGATTAGGGCCCCCGAAATGCGAATAGTGGCCCCCCTTTTAATTAGGGGCCCCCCAGTAGGCAGAATATTTAACCTCTCTGTAGATTTGCCCCCCAGTTTTTGGTAGAAGGGGGTCCCCAAAATGTAAAAATTGGGGGCCCCCATTATGAAGTTTTAGGCCCCCCCCCCCATAGATTGGGGGTTCCCAAAAGTAATGCAAAATAGTGCCCACCTTTTTTTTTCCCGGGGCCCCCCTGTAGGTGAGTAATTCCCTTTCTGGGGGCCTCCCCCCCGGGTCTCTTTTCCAAACCCCGGGGCCCCAAAAGGCCGGGCGGCTTTGGGCTTGGGCCGGGGGCCCAGGAAGCTCGGCAGGGGGGCCCCGGATGACGTCATTTCCCACCGCGTGGGTGCGGGTATGTACGACAGGGGCAGGGGGCCCCGCCTTTAAGTTTTCCCCCTGTTTCCGGGCTGTTCCCTTTTCCTTAATTGTTGCGGGTTCACACAGATTTTGCATACAATTAAGGGGAACCCCTCTGTGAAGCAAGGGGGCCAGACCCTGTCGGCGGGGGGGTGCCCCCCACCCCCCCCCCCGGCTTTCCAAAAACCGCCCGGGGCCCCAAAAGGGGGAGTAAGGGTTTTGTACTGCCCTATCGGCGGCCCTGTCGGGTGCCTTTCTAATCTGTTTAATTAACGGGAAAGTTACAGGGTTTTCTAAAACCTTTGGCATTGTCAAGAAAAATGAATTATTCTATCATATCATGATTTGGGTTTTTGTTGGCGGGGTTGCTTAAAGGGCAGTTTTTAAAATTTTGAAAAAAAAAAAACGGGAAAATTAAAAAAAACCCAAAAATTTCCTTTTTTGCATCTCGCTTTTTAACTGGGACGTTGGTGTTTAGCAATGTCCTTTTATTTCTTTCTGTTTTCACCCAAAAAGAGGGACTTTAAAGGGTCTTTCCTTTTTGCTGTAAGCAGGCGGAACCCGTGGGGAAAAAATTTTTTATGAACTTTTTGGGAAAGAAATAAAGAGCGTTTAAACACAAAACCCAAAAAAAAATTCTTTTACGGGGAGAAAGCCGAGAGGGAAATTTCATGTTTTTAAACAAACTTGAAAACCAGCTGGGTTTAAACGAAAAAGGGGGGGGCCCCTTAAAGTTTTTCTTTAAATATTAATATACTTTTGATTAGCCATATTTTAAAGCGGCAAAAATTTTGTAAACACTCTGCCGTGTTTACCTATAAATTTGGGGGGGGTTAAAGGGTTAACAACATTCCGTCCCTTGGGGGAAAGGGGGAGGTCCCCCGAAACGTCGTGCGCCCTGCGTCACGCCCGCCTGTCAGGAATTGTTGTTCCAAAACCCGGGAGCGCGCAAAGAGTATGGGGGGTCGCTGACTGCAGAGGGAAAAAATTTGTCCCCTTAAAACTTTTAATTTACCGCCCAAGTATAGGGGAATGTTTTTCTACAATAACGCAGTAGTAAAAAAATTTCCCGGGGGCCCCATTTTTTAAAATTTTAAGTTTTTTTTTGGGGAACTTTTTTAATAAATTTTTTTTTTTAAAAATTTTTTTTTTCCCCCAATTTAAAAAAGACCTGCCAATTTTTTGCTTTTGGGAACGTTGTTTGGGGTTGGGGAACCCCTTGGGCAAAAGGCCCCGATTTTGCGTTAAAAGGGGTTTTTGGGCACTTTACATAAAAAATAGCTCGTTTAAAAAAAAAATTATTTTTGGGCAAGGTAAAATGATATTTTTAAATTTTAAAAAAAAATTTTTAAAATATTTTTTTTTCCTTTAAAATATTTCTAAACCTTGGGAAAAACAAAAAATTTATTTAAAAAAAATTGGCAAAAAAACAAATTAAACAAAAGGGCTTTTTTTTTTAATGGTCCCCTTAAAAAATTTAGAAAAAATTTTGGAATTCTTTTGGGGCAATATAAATTCCCCTTTAAAAGTATCAAATTGTGTTTCCCACAAATATTTATAAAATTTTAATTTTTTGTGTCTTACGAGGGTAAAATCTCTAAGATTTGGGTTTTTCCTTTTTTAAAATGTTCTATTCAATTTTTAAACCGGGTTTTATTTCCCAAAACAAAAATAGGTAATTCTCAAAAATTTAAAACCCTTTTTTTTAAAAAAAAGCCTTGAAATTTTAACCTTGGGGGGGGAAAGGCCCCTCAGAAAAGGAAAAACCCCCCCACAAATTTGCTTTATGGTCAGCAAGGTATTTTTTTTAAAAAAATGGTTAAGGGGGGTTAGGCCAAAATATTAAAGGGAAAAACACTAAACGAAAGAAAAAAAGGTTAAAATTTGGGTAAAAAAATTTTTGTTAAAAATACGGGTTTGGATGTTTTTTTTTCTAATAAGTTGTTTTGTACACAAAACAAATTGTTTTTAGGGGTTTAAAGACGGGCTTAAAAAATTTTTAAAATTAGTTTCCAAAAAAAAAAAATAAAAAATTGGTAAAATTTTTGGGTTTTTTAAGGAAAAGGAAAAAACCCCCTGTTCAAAAATTTTTGGGGGTCCTTCCAAAATTAACTCCAAAAAGGTTTAAGTTCCCAAAAAAAGAAAAAGAAGGGAAATGGAAGGGTTTTGTTGAAGTTTCCTTTTCCTTAACTGTTTTGGGTTTATTTAAACCAAAGGAAAATTAAAATTTTTTCCATTTAAAAAGGGGGTTTAAAATTGATGTTTTATGGGGAGTCCGGAGATGGTTGATTTTTGAAAATCACAGCATGCTGAGGTTTCTGCACACTTTTTTTTTTTTCTACAATGAAAAGGAAATACCAAGTGGAACATTGTTGCAGAAATTTCTGCAAACATTCAATACTTTTGAATCTGATTTATAAGGGAAGCTGTGGCCATGGCGTGGCAGTGGTTTTGTTATGCAATTTTTTGGGGGAAAATGGCTCCTGTATCTAGTTTCAAAACATTTTTGTTTTAAAAGGGGTTATACATGTGTTTGGAAAAAAGATGCCGGGGGGTCACAAAAATAAACAAATTCCTTTAAAAAACTACAAGGGGGAAAAAGGACTGGACCCTTATAAGGAGAACAAATAGAGATCATAAAATCCAAACATGAAAATTACGAAATGTTTCAAGGCACGAAAAAAGATCCCTATATAACTGCTTTTTTGGTTAAAAAAAGCCCGAAAATGTTTGCCGGGGGCCCCTTTGACTGTGTGGTGTTTTTTTTTTTCCCTGGGGCAGCGGGAATTTTGCAATAATTTTAAAAAATCTCAAAGGAAAACTTTTGGTTTTTCCCCCCAAACTTGGACGAGGAACCTCCTTGCGGTTTCCATCCAAACCCTTTTTTTCCCCCAAAAATGTAAAAACCTCAAAGGGAAAATTTCCCAAGGGCCTGCAAGAAATTTTGCACTTTGACCCAAAATTACCCTTTTTTTTAAACCTTTGGGGAACATTAGTTTGGGTTTCCAAAAATTTGTCAAAAAAAGATTTTAAAGGAAAAAAATAATTTTAATTTTTTAGGTTAACCATTTAAAGGGTTTTTTTTAAGCAGTTTTGGGTTGGCGGGGGAATGGTTTCATAAAAAAAGACCCTTTAAAAACAAAAGGGGAACGGTAGCTATTAATTTACTATCACTGTCTAAAAATGTTTATCACAGAGGCCCATAAAGTTTGTTTAAAAATTTGGGTTTGAAATTTTAAGACTTTTCGAGCTTTTTAGACAAACTTTTATTTCAATGCCAAAATGTTTGGGAATTTTTTTTGGCCCATTTTTTTGGGTCAAAAGTGTTTTTTGCTTTGTGGTCACGTCCAGTTTTATGTGAAAAATATACCCATTTTTTCCCTTACCCAAATCCCCATTGCAAAAAATGTCAAAGCCCCCATAAAAAAAGTGAAAAACATCCCTCCCCCAAAATTATATCCCATTTTTTGGGTGCTTTTTTAAGACCTTTTTCGGTCCCTTTCCACAATTGTAAATGTGTGCCTTACTATTTTCCTGTTTTTAAATCCATTCTTGGTTTTAGATTCAAAAATTGCATCTAAAGACTTCAACATGGGAACACAACCTTATTAGTTTATAGGAAATTATTGTTTATATCTAGATTTACTCGACTTAATAATGAACTGTAAAATTTCCATCTTACAAGAGACTTTGGGGGTTACCTGGATATATGCAATGTCCTTGACTGAGGTATGTGGCAGTCATCATAGTAACTCATTGCTACACTTTCTGTTTTTTACACAGTTTGCCAAACATTTGCTAAAGGCCTTGAAAGTTGTGACCCAAATCTTCACCTGGTCACGGACTGTATGGAGCATGCCCTGATCGCTGTCTATCCACAGACACGCTATTCTGCTGGCTTGGATGCCAAACTATTCTTCATACCTCTTTCATATTGCCCAACTGTATTAGCAGATTTGTTTTTCTAAGGACATTAAGAATAGCTTATAGTGGTACTCTGGTAAATGTTGTAAAAAGCCCTAATTATAAGGTTCCATTCATAAAGCTTTCATTGCAGTCCATGTTGAATACCCATTTGTTCTAATAAAGAAAAAAAAACATTTTTCATGCTTTTTTATTGCCTGTTAGTGCATCCTAATTTAGACCTTACAGACGGCAGCACATATTTTCTTGTGCTTTCTTTGTATACTTCAAGTTGTACAGTGTCCTTCTACAGTGCTAGTGTATAGGGCAATACTGTTTCTCCATACATTTCCAATTTTTATATGTGGAAGAAAAAAATTTGTAAATTGACCAAAGCCTGTGAGGACGCGCAAGCTAAGCTTTGGGGTGCGATCCCTTCTACAAAGCGGTGTAAATAGAGAATCCTGGGCCCCCTAGCAAACTTTCTGATTCCCCCCACACCGGCTCCTCCTCCAACCCCGAACATTTACCAGTACCTGTTAATAATACTCATGAGGTTACTAGATAATACAAGGAGCAAGTATCCCATCATACATATCACCATCATACTGCTACCAAACAAATCCCACGATATTAAGATCTGCATTACCACCACTTAGTGTCTGAATAATACCTCTGCACTATTACTGAATAAAGATTAGTATACAAAGACCAGTATAACTGCCATATGGTGACCATATATTGGCAGATGCCAGTGTACACTGGCTCTGCAGACTGTATATTACCTCCATACGGTGATTTTATAGTGGTAGACACCAGTGTACAACGGTTCGACAAACTGTATATTACCACCATACAGTAACCATATAGTAGTAGTTACCAGTGTACACAGACTCTTCAGACTGTATATTACCTCTATATAGTGACCATATAGCGGTAGATAGCAGTGTATACAGGCTCTGCAGACTGTATATTTACTACCGTACAGTGATCATATAGTGAGCGGTAGATAGCAGTGTATACAGGCTCTGCAAACTGTATATTACTACCGTACAGTGATCATATAGTGGTAGATAGCAGAGTACACAGGCTCTGAAGACATATAAGTAATTACAGTGCAAGGGGCGTGGCCTAGCGGTTGAGGAGAGAAGATGCACGGCACAAGAGCTCTTGCCTTTGCTTCTCCAAATCTACAGATATCCTGCTTTATCCTGCTCAAAACTGCGCTTATCTGCAGAGGAGTAGCGTGGCCGCATTTGGGGTGCGATCTGTGCCCGGACCGGACTTCTACAGCGGTGCAGAGCGGAGAGGTCAGTGGGATTAGGCCTGCATGCGGGGCGCGGATCCGCCATCTTGTGGACCACGCGGCGATCCTGCTGAGTCTTCTTGCTGGGCGCTCGGTGCTGGAGGGCGAGTGACGCCGAACTATTCTGCTGGGATCTAGGGCGCGGGTGGCGCCTGAGTGGAGTGCCAGAGTGGAGCTGATTCCTCCCTGCGCCAGTCATCACCCAGCCCGCTGTGCCTGCGTGACAGGGGCACTTGGCGGCTCTGGTTTGTGAGGAGGCGGCAGCTGAGCACGACAGCAGCGCAAGAGATACACCGGGTGCGGCCTGTAGCATCGGGAGAACGGAGCAGCGGCAGCTCGGGTACAGCATGAACTGGGACTGTGAGTACTGCGCACAGCAGATCTGCTTGCCCTGATCCCACGTGTAAAGCTGCCACTCTCTCTCCCTCCACACATGGCTGACTTCTGCAGTGTACAGCCGAAGTCATTCCAGTGCATCAGCCTGTCAGGGGCGTTGCTAGGGTCCCAAAACACCCGGGGCTCGGGCCCTTAAGTTTTTCTGAGTAGGGCCAGGTGCACACGGAATTTTTTGCGTCTCATTGTGAACTGCGGATGTATTTTTACAGAGAAAAACCTTTTTATGTAGACGCTCAGGAGAACTTAAGTGTTTACACTGCGGGTTTAAATATTTAGTGACTTACGGGAAAGACGTCTCTAAAGATTTTGTTCTCTTTCTCTTCTTCTTCTCCATCTGTCCCAGACGCCATGATGTTTCTACCGTCCAGAACTCTTCACTGAAAAATTTACAAAACAAACATTTAGACTCCTCATTTTATCAGCGTTTCCTCACAATTTCTTATCTCTATACAAAATCCCCATCTATAGTGCCCCCAATGGTAATAATTTACCCCTTGTAGGTAAATATTTGCCCCTATAGCCAGGTAGTAGCCCACTGTAGCCAGGTTGTAGCCCCTCTAGCCAGGTTTTTTAGCCCCTCTAGCCAGGTTACTCCCCCCTTTAGCCAGTTAATATGTCCTTGTAGTCAGGTGATTAGCCTCTGAAAGCCACGTTACTGCCCCCATAGCCCATTAATATGCCCCCTGTAGCCAGTGACATGCCCCCTGTAGCCATATAGGCCCCCGGGTAGCCAGTGACATACCCCAGTAGCCATATAGGCCCTGTAGCCAGTGACATGCCCCCTTAGCATATATGCCCCCTGTACCCAGTGAAAATGCCCCCTTAGCCATATATGCCCCCCTTGTAGCCAGTGACATGCCCCCTTAGACATATAGGCCCCCTGTAGCCAGTGACATGCCCCCTTAGCCATATAGGCCCCCTGTAGCCAGTGACACGCACTCCTGTACCCACACATGCACCCCCCTGTAGCCATATGCCCCCTGTAGCCACACATGCCTCCCCTGTAGCCATATGCCCCCTGTAGCCAGACATGCCCTCCCCTGTAGCCATATGCCCCCTGTAGCCACAAATGCCCCCCCTGTAGCCCCACATGCACCCCCTGTAAGCCCACGCCCCCCTTGTAGCCACCCCCAGGGCCCCCCCTGTAGCCATATGCCCCCTCTTGTAGCCACACATGCCCTCCCCTGTAGCCCCACATGCCCCCTCTTGTAGCCACACATGCCCTCCCCTGTAGCCCCACATGCCCCCTCTTGTAGCCACACATGCCCTCCCCTGTACCCCCCCACATCCCCCCCCCGTAGCCATATGCCCCTGAAAGCCCCACATGCCCCCTGTAGCCATATGCCCTCTGTAGCCCCACATGCCCCCCGTAGCCATATGCCCCCTGTAGCCCCACATGCCCCCCCTGTAGCCATATGCCCCTCCTTGTAGCCATATGCCCTCTGTAGCCCCACATGCCCCCCCGTAACCTTTTGCCCCCTGTAGCCCCACATGCCCCCCCCCCCCCGTACCCATATGCCCCCTGTAGCCACACATGCCCCCCCTTGTAGCCACACATGCCCCCCCCTTGTAGCCACACATGCCCTCCCCTGTAGCCATATGCCCCCTGTAGCCCCACCCCCCGTAGCCATATGCCCCCTGTAGCCCCACATGTCCCCCCCCCCGTAGGCATATGCCCCCTGTAGCCCCACATGCCCCCCCCGTAGCCATATGCCCCCTGTAGCCATTTGCCCCCCTTGTTGCCACACATGCCCCCCCTGTAGCCCCACATGCCCCCCCGTAGCCATAGTAGCCATCTGCCCCCGTTGTTGCCTCACATGCCTCCCCTGTAGCCCCACATGTCCCCCCCCCGTAGGCATATGCCCCCTGTAGCCCCACATGCCGCCCGTAGCCATATGCCCCCTGTAGCCATATGCCCCCCTGTAGCCACACATGCCTCCCCTGTAGCCCCACATGCCCCCCCGTAGCCATATGCCCCCTGTAGCCATATGCCCCCCTTGTACCCACACATGCCTCCCCTGTAGCCCCACATGCCCCCCGTAGCCATATGCCCCCTGTAGCCATATGCCCCCCTTGTAGCCAAACATGCCTCCCCTGTAGCCCCACATGCCCTCCTGTAGCCATATGCCCCCCCTTGTAGCCACACATGCCCTCCCCTGTAGCCATATGCCCCCCTTGTAGCCACACATGCCCCCCCTGTAGCCCCACATGCCCCCCCCCTGTAGCCATATGCCCCCCTTGTAGCCACACATGCCTCCCCTGTAGCCACACAGGCCCTCCCCTGTAGCCATATGCCCCCCTTGTAAGCCACACATGCCCTCCCTGTAGCCCCACATGCCCCCCCTGTAGCCACACATGCCCTCCCTGTAGCCCCACATGCCCCCTGTAGCTAATAAAATTAAAAAAAAACTACTTACCTAATGAGCCGGCCGCGCGTTTGGTCTAGCTTGAGGGGTGTAAGCAGGTGATGGGCATCACGCTGCTTACGCCGTCTCGCGGGGCACGGGGCCTCCTCGGCCGGCAGAGCTGCGGCTCAGAGGATCCCAGCGTCGCAGGGGGGTGATGACAGCGGCGCATCAGCCCCTGTGACGCCCACGTGTATGTACGGCGCTCACAAGCGCTGATACATACTGGGGAGCAGACAGGACGGGAATGATCCGTCCGCCTCCTCCCCGACTCTGATGCGCGGCCGCTGGGGAAACGGCCGCACAGTCAGAGAGATCGGCGGGGGCCGACCGCACTGAGGTGCGCTCCAGGCCCACCGCAAACGGCCTGGAGCCGCCGAGCTCGGGGCACAGGCAGATTCATTCGGGGTCGTGCCCGAATGAATTGCCTAGCGACGCCCCTGCAGCCTGTATATACCTGGATTCCAGCTACTGCACTGTTGAGTGCCTCGGGCAGTGCCTGCCCTCATACCCCGGCTGCACACCGAGGTCGTGAAGTGGTTAATTGTCTCCGCTCATTTGCAGAGATACGCTGCTCTGAGACATAAGGACTGCATATGATCCTTATACCACATTAATTGTCTGGACTCTGCTGCCATCTAGTGGCCTCTTGAGGCATAGCGCACAGGAGGAAAACCTATAATTGTGGTGGTCAGAGCTTATATGATATCCTGCAGCTTCTGCTGACCCCAAGACTGACTATTAAATATACAATAACACACGCTAATCTGGTGCACCCCCTAACCTCTGGCCTTGTGCCAACAGCCACCCCCGTACTCCTGTTGGTGAAACAGTGTACCAACGCCCAACAGGTAACCTGTTGCTGTCTGCTCTGATATCACTACGATTCGGTGCCTGTGCACTGGGACTGTGACCTCTGTAATGTAACCGAACTCAACTCCCATAAGTCTGGGAGTCCACATTGTGCAATGATCATCCTAACAGATTACCTTCTTTCATGTCTACCTAATAGTTTGGACTTTCTCTATGGACTATGACTATAGACTATGGCATCGGTTAAGCTGTCCTCCAAGGCATTAGAGAAACTAGACAAATACCGCAGGTCTGAATGTACCCTTAATCAGGACTCAGATCAACCCTCAGATATGCTGACAGAACCCGCCTCAGAGGCCTCCAAATCAGAATCTTTAAGTCCTGAAACCTTGAGAGTTCTCGCCGCCATACACACTTGCCAAACCACTCTGACCTCGCGTATTGAAGAAATCAAGGTGGACATATCCTTGCTAAGACATGATGCACAAAAAACGCGTGAGCGAGTAACGGAGGTAGAACACAGAGTTAGTAATTTAGAGGATCAAACAACCCCTCTGACCCGCTGAGTTGAAGATGCCGAAAGACATACTTCAAGGCTCCATCAGCACCTGGATGACCAGGAGAATAGGTTGCGCAGGTGCAACTTACGATTTGTCGGCCTCCCAGAGGGCTAGGAAAATCCTTCCCCCGAATCCTTCCTGGAAAATCTACTAATTTCCATGTTTGACAAGAACAAATTCTCCGTGATGTTTGCGGTGGAACGAGCCCACAGAATCGTGCCTAAGCCTCCCCCTCCCGGGGCACCTCCACACACGTTCATTGCCAAACTTCTAAATTATAGAGATAGGGATGCTATCCTTAGACTTACTAGGGAAAAAGGCCCTATACCCCTATGTAATGCTAAAATCCTGGTTTACCCTGATTTCTCTATTGACATTCAAAAAAAGAGAGCTTTGTTTTCTACGGCTAAGCAGAAACTTCGGGAGTGTAATATTAAGTATGCCATGCTGTACTCGGCAAAACTTAAAGTCCTTTCAGATAACAAGTCCTTCTTCTTCAACACCCCCCAAGAGGCCTTGAACTGGTTGGAGTCCCGGCCGTTGGCTTGGGGCCGTCCTCCTGGCCCGGCAGCTGAGTGAAATTGCGCTATTGTAATGGGGAGAGACTTCCAAGGTTACAGTTTATCATGATGCATGCATGCTTTAGTTAACTGCAGTGCCTTTTTTCCCTTCTCATCCCGCCTTCGCCTCCCTCCCCCCCCTTTTTTTCTTGTTCTCTTTCTTCTCCTCCCTTTCCTATCCTTTTCTTCCTTCCCTCCCCCTCTTCTAAATACATTTCTGTGCCAACAGATGGTTATCCGTCTACTTATGCAAGGTGTTATCTGACAGATAGGTCTGGAATATCTAGAGCTAAATGTTAGGATGTATTTTGTGCCTATATCCGTCCTCAGGGGATCCCTGGCTCCCTATACTGTTACCACTTTTAGGTTACATGTTTACAAGCGGTTCTTATTTGTTGGGATTGTTTGGGGATCCAACACTTCGTACATGTTGTAACGAAGTGTCACGGGCGCCCCTGCGACCTCGGTCCCGGATCGCAGGCGCGCCCGTGCTCCTGCTCTCAGCGGAGCCCCGTCCCGCACGTCGGGTTCGGGGTCCGCTCATGTCTCGGTCCCCTCCGGCGCTCACTTACCCGGCCACGCTCCTGCTCAGTCAGTCTCAGCCTCCCGGCGCGTGGCTCCGCCCCTAGGGCGCGCGCGGCCCGGCTGTTTGAAATTTAAAGGGGCAGTGCGCCGGTAATTGGCTATTGCCGGGCACTGCTCCTATTTAAGTCCGGCCTCTTCCTGCCGGCCTTCGCCGGATCCTTGGTGTATGTTCCCTTGGAGAAAGCTGCCTAGAGTGTTCCTGTTTGCCTTACCGTGTACCGACTGTCTGCCTACGTTTACCAACCATGAACCAGAGCCGCCTGTCCCAACCTCCTGCTTGTCTACCATTTATGAAGCAGAGCCGCTGTCATGAACCCTCCCTGCCTGCCCAACGGACTCGAGCCTGCACTGCCGATCCTGTACTCGCTACCCTTGGCAGCCACCGCAGGAAAGCCCCCGCCAGTTGTTGGGACTGTCGGACTCCCGCCGCAGCAGGCCATCCCGCTTTGCGGCGGGCTATGGTGAATACCGGACCCACTTAGATTCCACTCCCTGTGTGCGGGCTTACGCTATCGCCTTGCGTTGGGGTCAGTGGATCCACATTCCTGACCGTTACAGTAGGATCGGCCACATGGATCCCGCCTAAGGTGCCGTTACACACCAGCCTGGCGGATCTGACGACGTTGTTGCCCGCCCAGTCACAGCAAATCGGTCAACAGGTGCAGCAACTTACCCAGCTATCTCCACCCATGCTGCAGCCAACTGTCACTGTCCCAGCAGCAGCACCTTCGCCAGCTCCATCGGTTGTTCCTGCCTCTACGATTCCTGTGGCCTGAGGGGCCAAGCTTCGGCTGGTGCTCCATCTATATTGACGGAGATCGAAACTCTGCAGGGGTTTTTCTCACCCATGCTCTGAATGCACGTGGAGCTGATGGCGGATCAGTTCCTGTCTGAACGTTGCGGGATGGCTTGCGTGGTCAGCCTCTCTCCGGGAAGCCTTGCAAGGGCTACCCACCCCTATGGGGACAGAAACGATCAGTGACGGCGGATCTATAGTTGTTCCTTAGTGAGTTCCGCAACGTCTTCGAGAACCAGCCATGCATCCGCTGCAGAGACAGCCTCTTTAAACCTACGCCAGAGACCTGTCTGTCGCCGGTTACAATTCCGGTACTCTGGCCTCCTGAAACTGTCTGGAACGAGGTCGATCTGTGTGCTACTCAAGAAACGGGCTTCATGCCGAGTAAGGACGTCTTGGCAGCTAGAGACCTCCCGTCCTTCCCTCAAGTGACCTGATGCCGGTTAGTGACCCGCATGACGTACACTTCGTTTGAAGGGAGGAGGAGCTTCAGCAAGACGCGCCAAGTCAGTCCAACTCGCCGGTTTCCTCGCCTGCACCGGTTGTGTTCCAGGGACCTCCTCGCGCCACAGCCGCCAACACCACCGGACAAGCCCATGCAGGATTGATCGGGCCCGTATCTCTGAGCAAAGTTGGCCCCAGCATCGGCAAAGGAACCTTGTGCATATCTACTGTGGCAGCCAGAGCATTTTTCGAGGGAACTCTGTTCCCAAGTGCCCCCAAGCCTGCGGGAAAACTCCAGCACCTAGGATCTGGTCGGGAGAAGGCATTCCTAGGTGCACAGCTTTCCTCTCCATGCCTGTTGATGACAGTAAGGTCGTGTTAGAGACTGTTATCACGCCACCAAAGTTCAAGGCGTTCCTGGATCGGGTCTGCTGGGAACTTCATCCACCAGGCATATAGTGAATCAAGTATCAGCTTCAGTGGTACGTCTGGAGAAGCCGCTTGTCATCTCATCCATCAGCGGGGAGCTACTTAGCGACACCATCTAGTTGGTCGCCAAGCCTCTGTCCCTCCACGTGGGGCGCTGCATAAAGAGGAGATCTCCTTCTATGTGTTGCCTCGCTTCTCGTCGGCGAATCACTCCTCGAGAGACCTCCCCCATGGCTGAGGCTCACCTCTTCCTGGACTCGATTACTGGAGAGGTGATTCGTTGGGGGCCCCAAACTGTCGGGGGTGTTGTTGGGTGATGGGCACCTCGCCCGGTGTGCTTTCCTGCTCTGCTCAGCCCTTCAGGAGCCGTTTGCCCGGGCTGCCGCATCGAATACTGGAGTACGTCGATGTTGTTCTCTGAGAAAGAGACAAGCCGAGAGAGTCTTCCTCCGCATCGTCCCATAAGATTGCGCTACGAATAGAATTACTGCCGTGTAACCAGTCCTCATCGGGTCGAGGTCTACCCACTGTCCGGTTCCCGAGACCCAAGCATAGTCCGAGTTACATCCAGGAGGACTGCGTAAGGGGGGGTTCATCCGAAGTCCTCGTCTCCGCTGAGCGCGCGGTTCGTTTTCGGTCGAAGAAGAAGGAGTTACCTTTCGGCCTGCATAGACTACCGGGATAGAACAAGATCACGGTAAAGAACGGTTTCATTGACGCTGATCACAGAAATTTTTGATCGCCGAGGGCGCCAGATTTTCTCCATGTTGGATTTTGAGAGAGGCCTACAACTTGGTCCGAATCCATAAGGGCGATGAAGGAAGACGGCCTTCAACACACCAGGGATGGGGCACTTTGAGTACTGGTTGATTGCTCTTCGGACTGTGCAATTGCGACTGCCCGTATTTCAGGAGCCTTGTGAATGAGTCTTCAGGAACCTCCTTTACAACCTGAGTGTTGTCTACCTTGATGACATCCATGTGTACTCTCCTGACTCGAGACCCACCGCAGCCATGTTCGTCAAGATACTGAAGCGTCTCCGGGAGAACCATTTGTATGCCAAGCTAGGAATGTGCAATCTTCATCAGACTAGTCCCGTTTTATGGGGTTACGTCCATCTCTGACCAAGGCCTAGCGGATGGACCCAGCAAAAGCTGTCAGCCGTATGTTGCAGTGGCCACGCCCTTCGGCCTACGGGCTATCAGCCGGCTTCTTGGGCCTTCTGCAACTACTATGCCAGTTCATCCCCTCACTTCTCTACGGTGGTGCCCCGATAGTTGGCTCCTCACAAGTAACAAAAGCCAATCCAGCAGCGGGTCCGTCGAGGCCGAGACGGCAATTTTTCGGAAGCTCAAGTCCACCTTCTATATGGCATCTATCTTACTCGTTCGGATCCACGGAAACCTTCACAACTGGAGGTGGGTGCCGGGACGGAGCAGTTCTTACGCAAAAAGGTACCACGGGTAAGACTGTAACGTGGCGGCCTTCTTCTCCAAGACGTTCTCGTCGGCCCGAGGGAATTACCGATGCGAGCCGGGAAACTACTAGCATAAAATTGGCCCTGGAGAGTGGGTTATCTGCTGGAGGGGCGCCCGGTTTCCCATCCGTATATTACTAGGACCACAAGAACCTCCAATATCTTCGATGGCTCAGCGACTTAACCCAATGCCAGGCTAGGTGTGTCGCTCTTCTTCCCCGGTTTGATTTTTCAGAATCCAATTCAGGCCAGCTGAGAAGAAGGTGAGAGCTGACGTCCCTCTCCCGTTGCCTCCGAGTCTGGTGTGGTGAAGATACTTCTCCAGAACACTTACTTCTCCAGATGTCTCATCTCGGCAGCCTCCAGTGGACTCCGGAAAGGTCCTCCTTGGAAGGACTTATGTGCGCCCTGCTCTCATCAGACGTATTCTTAAAATGGAGGACATTGCTCATTGGTGGTGGTCATCCCGGCCGCCCAAAGAACATTCCACCTGATATCCTGGTTATATTGGTGGCCAGAGCTTAGAAAAGACGTTAAGGACTTCGTTTCGTCTTGTGAAGCCTGTGCCCGCACAACAAGGGGACGCCACGTCACAAGCCGGCAGGTCTTCTTCAGTTAACTTCCCATTCCCACTCAACCTGGGACCTAACATTTTCGATGGACTTCATAACTGACTACCTCCGTCGTCTTCTGGCACACCATTATCTGGGTGATTACGGGATCGCTTTTCCAAAATTGCGCATTTTGTCCCGTTGCAGGGCTGCCAGCTGCCTCCCGCCTGGCTCAGCTATTATTCTTCCTTGTGTTTCGTCTGCTATGGGACTCCCTCAGCAAATTTTCTTAGGGACCGGGGAGTTCAATTTGTCTCCAGGTTTTGGCGAGCCCTGTGCAACCAACTTCAGGTGATGCTCGACTTCTCTTCCGCTACCACCCGCGACGACGACGGCCAGGTGGAGAGGGTCAACAAAAAGTCTTGGGATGTTACCTTCGCCATTTCGTCTCGCCACGTTCAAGAGAGATGGTTCCAATTTACTGCCATGGGCGTTAGTTCTCCTTATAACTCCCTTGAGGTTGAGTCGCGGGCGTTCTCCACTTCTCATCGTGTATGGCCTGCATCCCCGCCCCTCCTCTCCCTCTGGCAACCTCCTCTGAGGTCCCGGCGGCGGACAAGCATGGTTGAAGACATGGAAGGCCACTGGGTCCCCAGACCCGTTAGTCGCATGCTCCGCGCTTCCGAGTGCATGAAGACCTCAAGCGGACAAAAAGAAAGATTCCCCCCCTCCGGTATTCTCCCCAGGTGACAAGGTGTGGCTCTCGTTCTAGATATGTCCGCCTAAAGATGCCTTCTCATACTGGGACCCCGTTTCTGGGGACTCTTTGAGGTCATCAGCGCATCAACCGGTGTCATACAAACTCAGGCTGCCCCCCTCGATCGAGAATCCCAATTTAATTTCATGTCTCCCTACTGAAACCCACTGGTCCTTAATCGTTTTTCCCAGACGGCGGTTCCTCTTCACGTTCTGTGGGCGATGCGCCCAATGTCTTCGAGGTCAAAGAAATTCTGGCATGCCGGAGAGAACTAGGGGGAAAGCGATACTTCCTGGTTGGACTGGGAAGGGGTTTGGTCCGAAGAGAGGTACTTGGGAGCCGGAGTAGAATACTCATGAAACCGCAGCCTCATCCAGAGTTTTCTCTCATTCCAGTAGAGAAAAGGGGCCCAAGGGGGGGCCACCTATCCGCACGTCGGGTTCGGGGTTTGCTCATGTTTCGGTCCCCTTCGGCGCTTACTTACCCGGCCACGCTCCTGCTCAGTCAGTCTCAGCCTCCCAGTGCGTGGCTCCGCCCCTAGGGTGCGCGTGACCCGGCTGTTTGAAATTTAAAGGGGCAGTGCACCGGTAATTGGCTATTGCCGGGCACTGCTCCTATTTAAGTCTGGCCTCTCCCCTCATGCCGGCCTCGCCGGGGATCCTGGTGTATGTTTCCTTGGAGGGAAAGCTGCCTGAGTGTTCCTGTATGCCTTACCGTGTACCCACTGTATGCCTACGAGTTTAACGACTACGAAACCAGAGTTCGGCCTGTCCCGACCTCCTGCTTGTCTACAGTTTCACGAACCAGGAGCTGCCTGTCCTGACTCCTGCCTGCCCGTCGGCCTCGAGCCTTGCCTGACGATTCATGTACCTCGCTACCCTTGGCCGCCACCGCAGGCAAGCCCCGCCAGTGGAAGTGACCTGGTGGACTCCCGCCGCAGCAAGACCATCCCGCTTTGCGGCGGGCACTGGTGAATACCTTGGCCCACTTAGATTCCACTCCCTGGTGCGGGCTTACGCCATCGCCTTCGGTGGTCCAGTGGATCCCCCTCCTGACTGTTACATGAAGTAGGGTGGAAATCGGGTTTTGTTGGGGTTTCTATTGTCAGACATCTGATGTATCCCCTTGTAAGGGACTTACCTTTTTGTCTATACTATGGTGTCGTCATAGAGATTGTACAACGTCTCTTTGGGAACTCTGGTTCATCATTGTCCTCCCTTTTTTACCGTTTACACAATGGTCGAACCAGCAAGAATCCTCATTACTAACATGGAATGTTCGAGGGCTAAGATGACCGCATCACGACAGCATTTGTTTTTAAACTTACTTGAAATCGCAAAAGTGGATATAGTATGGTCTCCAAGAGACCCACATGATTCCGATAAGCTACCGCTGCTGGGGGCTGACCGTGGTTTGGGTAGGCATATCATTCAATTTTTAAAATTGTGCCATGGGGGTTTCTATTTCTCATCAGCCGGCAGTGCATTTTAATATCACTAAAGCAATAATAGACACGGACGGCAGTTATGTAGTTCTAATATGCCATTTATTCAAGCCCCTTTCTATATCATAGGTGTCTATGGTCCCACCACCTTATTTCTTGCTGTGATAGTTAGGAACTTTTGGTTTATAGCACACATACCCATCTATGCATAGTATTTGGTTGGGGCTGACTTCAACTGCACTTGGGTATAAACTTTTGGACCAGAATGGTGCAAGATGGCTCCCTCCCAGTTAAAATCCTGGCCCCTCGCCCCTTCAGTCCCTTCTAATGACTTTGACATCATCCGTCAGTATCTCGAACCATACTCTGTTTTACAACTCAATTTTAATGCACTATCGCGTTTAGATCTCATGGCTGATACAAGTGTCTCGTCACGACTGTGAGGTATCTTGCTAGATCTATCTCAGACCATGCGCTGGCTTGTTGGGACTCTCCAGCTGGGAACAAATACCCCTAGAAGCAAATGGCGTCTAATCGTTTATGGCTGACAATCCTCCCGGCCAGCGCCTTACTTTCGTGGACAAGTGGCAAGCATATTTTAGTGAAAATTTGGGATCAGCGTCAGTTGGGATAACTTGGGATGCGTTTAAAGCAGTTGCTAGGGGAGTTATGACTACAGCAATTAATGACCTCAAGAAAGGGCTTGCGCACCAGGAGCTGCGGTTGCAGGGATGTCTCGGAGGCGGTATTGCAGCTACACAAGAGACCTTCTAATGCCCCACAGGGATGGTGTGGTTGTGTAAAGTCAGACTTTTTTCACAAAATGTTTGTACTCTAGGCCCAGAAAAAAGGGCCTTCTTTGGCAAGCCAGTCTTATTTTGAGCATGGGGAGGAAATGTGGGAGGCTTTTGGCTTGTACTGGCCCGACGGGCACTAACGTTACCCCCCTGCGTTCCCAAAAACTGGCTTCTCACAGACGGGACACTCGGGCAACCCCGTTGTCCATCCTCGACCCTTCCGCTCTTACTTTCTGAATCTATACTCTTCTATATTAACGCCACATCCTCAGGATTAATATCATTATTTGTCTGCCCTTGATCTTCCGTCCCGTCATCCAGAATGACAAGAGCCCTTCTGGACAGCCTCTTTCAGAGCAGGAGATAATAGGACTCACTACTCGTCATTTCAACCCCTTCAAGTACCCCAGGGAGTGTTGGTCTCCCCAGTGAATTCTACAGGGAATACGCTGCCATCCTTGCTCCACAGTTGTTGGAGGTCTATCAAACTGCCCTTCAGGATGGGTTTTTGCCTGTATCTATGCGCAAGGCAATAGTGGTTGTTCTTCCCATACCTGGTAAGGGACCAATGCGCTGCGGAACTCCTAACGCCCGTTTTACTTCTGCAAACAGTCATCTAGATATTAGCTATATTACTTTGCAGACGACTAAACCAATGGTATCCTGTCTATAATTACACCCAGACAAATCGGGGCTTTATGACCGGGAAGTCCACCGCCCTGAACTTGTGACGCCTGAGTTTAACTAATTTACAGGCGGTTCATGATGAGGTGGGTTCAGGATTGTGGTCTCTCTGGATGCGGCAAGGCCTTCGGATTCTGTTGAATGGTCATATTTGCTTCTTACCTTGGAAGGGTTTTGGCATTGGCCCATCCATTTATATATTGGGTGACAACTCTCGGTACTCTGTACTACTCCAGGGTGACTGTTAAGGGGGTGTGGGTTCTGACCCCTTTCCTCTTGTAGGTGGACTACTCAGGCAGGGTTGCCCCCCAGACCTCCCCCCTGCTTTTTGCTTTGGAAGTGGAACCTCTGGGCAATTAAGAAATTAGGGCCCACGCTGAGTTTCATAGGCCTAGCGCGTCCCCTATATGCGAACAAAATTCAGTCTATATGCAGATGACACTCTACTTATTTGTTGGACCCGCGGAGTAGTCACTCACATAATACCCTAGTTGTCATAAGGAATTCGGGGCTCTTTCTGGGCTAACGATAAACTGTCCAAATCTAATATTCTCACGAAGACATCTCTGTTACCGCATGGGAACGCAGGTCGCCTCCCCGACTGGCTTGGACATCAGTATTTCTTACCTAGGGTTTGCGAGTATATAGATCCGCTCAGAGTTTGAAAAACTTGAACCTTACCCCCACTTATTACATATTTACGGCCAGGGGTAAACAGCTGGGTCAAACTTAGGTGTACACTGGTGACCCGGATTTAGTTGGTAAAAACAATGGTTCTCCTGCGAAAAAATATTATATTAACTCTGCAAAACAAGCCCCGGTGTTGTACTTTAACTACCCGTTTGTTGGATTGGATCAGTGGCACATTACTTTCCTTTGTGTGGCAGGATGGCGGCACTCATAGCAGGACAGACATTTAGCCAGCCCCATGGGACGAGGGGCGGGGAGCTGCTTTCCCAGATATTCAAGCTCTTATATTTAGCTGGTCAGATGTCTCATCTTTGCCAGATGGTGGTTCCGCGGAGGAGCTGGGGTCCAACACTAATAATTCATTTCATCCTTTATACCGTAATATCTCACCCTTTTCACCACTTTGTATAACAGAGCTTTTACCGGGCCTGGTTTAGTTTATCCACGTGTTTGGATGGAAACGTTCAGGGTATCTGGCACTTATCCCAAAATCTGCTCCACCTCAGGTATGAAACCATACCCAGAGTTGCAGGAGGAACTCATTTACGCCTTTGCAAATCTTCCCCTACCTGAGGATTAGAGCATGCCCACTCACTTCCCAGTTTGGTCAGTCCGATACTAGACTTTTAATCAGTTCCACTCCCCACGCATTGCTTATCTTACCCGCCCTCCAAACATGTTGTATCCTTGTTTTTATGCTCTTCTTTCACCCAAGGTCAGCGAGGGGGGACTGGACGTGCTTAGACAAAGATGGGAGACCGACATGGGTCCTCTGACAGATGAGTCCTGGGAACTGTGTGTATCTTCACCTAGGCATGTGTCCTCAAATACAATGCCAGACTGACGCAGCTGTATATTCTCCATAGGTTTCATAATATTCCATCTCTAGACTTGGTAGATTCCGAACTGGGTACACTGACGAATGTCCAAAATGTCGCCTGACTTCTGGCACCTTTTTCCACCTCCTTTGGTCATGTCACAGGGTGTTGGGATTTTGGGCTCAGGTAGTCCGATTTCTAAATGATACAACGGGGTGCCCGGTTCCGCTCACTGCTATGGTCTGTTTATTCGGACCAGAACCTGAATGTCTTGTCTCGAGATACCAGCACCGTTTGTGGTGGAAGCGCTTTTCTTTTCTACAAAGGCTATTGCTAAATCCTGATTGGCCTCTGGGCCTCCCTCGATAGGGGAATGGAAAGGATTAATCAATAGCACCCTACCGCCACAAAAATGGCTATTTAGACACATAAACTGTCCGAGCAAGTTTGACAAAATTTGGGGGGGTTGGATGAATGCCACCGGCACGTTGCAAGGGTTTTTCGGCCTTGTCATACGAAGGGCCCCCCAGCCTTAGCACAGTTTAATGGTCTAGGTGATTTCAGTAAGCTCAGTGGGTCCAGTGAGGAATTTTCTGTGGTCCTTTTATGCGAAGTTGTGGTCCCTAAACAATTATCCATGCGCAGGAGCCATTGTAATGGCTGACTGTTTTGTCACATATAAATTCTTTAGTGGGTTCATCTCATAGACGCACCTTAACGATGCTATTCACTAACTACTTGCTTTTTCTTTTAGCTGATGACTGACTGTTAGTTCCTGCATGTTGCAGGGTTTATATTCTCTGTCTCCTCATGTATTGTTTTCAGGGTTTTTTGAGTTTCTTTGATTTACATTTCACTATACTCTTGTCAAATGTACATGGGACTTACCGATGTTAACATCACAGTATGGTATGTTTGCTATTTTGATATTGTTATATTTATCCGGTTGCATGTTTTGTAATTGTATATTACATCCGGTTGCAGTTTGTAATTTTGCCCCTTTTTAAAAAAAAATTTTTTTT
>JAODAL010029123.1:0-52150 GCA_025379985.1 Phyllomedusa bahiana | reverse complement strand
TCCGGGGGGGGCCGGCCCATAGTTAAGCGGGTCCAGGCTCGCTCCCCCCAGCTTTGGGGACCCCCCCTTTGTTGGTTTGGGCTTAAAAGCCTCGGCTTTTGAAATTTTTGCAAAGCTTCACCTCATGCCCCTTGGGCCCGGTGCCGCACTCTACCCCCGTAAGGTACTTCATTAGCAGTGGGCTGATGTTTGTCACTGCTGATAAAATTTTTCCCAATTTGCCCACCCCTGGGCCCGCTTTGGCCCACCCCCAAGGGCTGTTCCTCAATAAATTTAAATTGGCGAAAAAAAGGTTTTTTTGTATTTAAACCTAAAAATCCTTTTCTCGCCCCTTTCTTTTGGGGGACACAGGTCCCTCCCCCCTTTTTTTTTCGCCAGGGAATTAGAGTTCTTTTTTTGTTCCCCCCCCGGGCCAGGGCTTTTGTCCCAACGATCACCCCGGGGCTTCACCCAAGGGGATATAGCCGTCGGGTCGGGTCTAACCGTTTGATCCGAGTAGTGCCCCCGCCCCAAAGGGCAAGGCCCAACCCCCAGGGGGGGCTTTTGCCCCCCAAAAAAAATTGGTTTAGAAAAGGATTTTACGATAAGTACAAAAATCCCATTTTCATGTTTTACATTAACATAAAAAGCAAAAAAAAAAGTATAAAGCATAGGTGTGAATCCATGCAATATGGATTTTTGTTGTTGTTGCTGCAGTGCTAGGAGGTTTGTAAAACTTACAGGGTGGTGAATACTATTCTGACATGTTCGAATGATGTAAACAAATGCATTTTATAGCGCAGATGTACATAATTGTTGTATTCCTACATTTTTTCTTTTTTATAAAAAATGTCCGTAATGTAGTGTTTTCCTTCATTACTTTCCTCTGCGCTTTCTTGTA
Organism: Phyllomedusa bahiana; assembly: GCA_025379985.1. Classification (NCBI taxonomy): domain Eukaryota; kingdom Metazoa; phylum Chordata; class Amphibia; order Anura; family Hylidae; genus Phyllomedusa; species Phyllomedusa bahiana. Next base: position 51,270 of record JAODAL010029123.1, on the reverse strand, counting down.
AACCCTTTATTTTTAGGTGTACAAATGTTATTTACCTGTTTTGATTTTCCATCATACCAAATGTTAACAGAGAGCTTGTTGAAGGCAATTGGTGCTTTTTAAAAGTCATTTTCCCCTTTTTTTTTATTTGCGAACAAACAGAGGGCTAAAAAGTCTCATGTTCATTAAAAACCCTGCTTGCTCAGGTCTTTTTCCTGGGGAAAACACTTTTTTGATTTGCCAGTAGAACTGAAGTACTAGTGTCTATTCAGAGAGCTGTCACCTGAAAATGAAAAATGAACTATTAGTTATTCTAAAATCTTCATGCATGTAACATTACTGTCAAAGTTCAAATTTTAAAAGGGTTTTAAATTTTTTGCCATTTTGACTAGTCATTAGTTTCAAATAACCTTCTCGGCTTTCACAATAATTTGTGCTCGAAAACAGTTGTTCACATGTATGTGTTTTGTATGCGTCTTAGCTTCCACCAGTACAACTAAATTGCAGCACAGCTGTATAATTTAAATTTGATCTAAAACTATATACAAAAAAATTTTTTTAAAAGGGTTTTGAAAATATGTGAAAAATTTTATATTTTAAATGTTTTAAAAGGGTCCTCAAAAAGTCCATGCTTTTTAAAAGATTTTTAAAAATTTTTTATGAAGATATTTGGTGTAATATCCATTTTCTCTCTTTCCAAAGTGATGTGCATGGACGCAAAAATAAACTTTGACTCCAATTTTTTCTAAAGAAAAAAAGGAAAAATTTTGACCCGCGAGACTGGCCACGGGAGATGAGAGAGACCACAGGCCCCAAAGTGCCCCTCAACTACATTGGCGTTTGGAAAAATTTTTGGAAATGTCTTGGAAAAGTCGTTTACTTGAAATTTTTCTGAGTTTCTTTTTCGTTTTTATATTGTAAAAAAAGCAGTTTGAAAAGTAATTTTCAACATTTTAAAACAGTAGGGTTTTTTCAAAAAACTAGACCGCACATAAACCAAGGGATTAGAAACAATTGACTTGAAATTTGCGGGGGTTTTCTGATTTTAAAAATTCCACCAAATTCACATCTGCAAGTATTTTTGAAAGTTCGCCCCGGTTTGAAGGGTTTCCTTGTAGTACTTTGGTTTCCCCCACACTCAAAAAAAAACGAAGGCGACCGAATAAAAATAAAAAATCCCAAAAGCGCACAGCACGTAAAATATAACAACTAAAAAAAATAACATAAATTCATATATATTTTTTTTAAAACCTAAAAACTGAAAAAAAAGATAAAGCTTTTGGGGAACTTTGGCCCTTATCAATTGAAAAGAAAAATAAACCCCAATACTTTAGAGAGACAAACTTTTAACCCCTTTAAAACGCCCTTTAAAGACGTACCCCATAGGGTCCAGGCCCGTTTGGGGGTTAACGCACCCGGGACGAGGGATACGTCCTGGGGAAACGCGCAACTCAAAAGCAAGTTCGCGCGATCGCGCGGGGTTCAGCTTATATTACACCCTGCCCATCCCGCGCGCCGCCCCCGGATCGCTCCGGGGGGGGGGGATTTTGGGGGTTGTTTAAACCCCCTTAATTATCGGCCAAAGGGGTCGCAAAAACCCAAAGGGGAAAACGCAGGAGGAACGCTCCCTGCGCCCCCTGCGGCGGCAGCAGCGCAGGGGATCGGGCAAACCCCGTCAGCTCCTGCCCCCTACAGACACCACAAAGGGCAGAAAAATCCCTTTCCGGGGTTTTTGGCTGTACGTCAGATGCAGGGCCTTTCCCTGTGGGCAGGGCCCGGGCATCGTGACTGCAGTTGCCCAAGGAACCATCATAGCAACAAGCTAGCACTATTCCTTTTAAAAAAGAGAGATCTAAAATCTCTCATTCAAATCCAAAATTGGGAAAAGAAAAATAAAAAGTAAAAAAAAAATTAAAAAAAGTAAAAAACCCAAAAAAAAAACCACAAACACAAAAAATAAAATAAAAATACATACACCGCCCTTTTCCCCCTTTACAAACGCCAAAACGCCCCCCAAAAAAAAACAAAAAAAAATAAAGTACCCATATTTTTGGGACGCGCCCTGCGTAACACCTCCCCAAAATCTGTATTTTAATTAACCTGTACGGTGAACGCGAAAAAAAAAAAAAAAAAAACAATCACAGAATTTAAAATTATTGTTCATCCCGCAGCAACAAAAAATGGGAAAAAAAAGCAACAAAAAAATCCTAAAAACGCCAAAGTTTTACAAAATTTAAAAAGCAGTTTTATCCCCCCAAAAAAAAAATCCTTAAACAGCTCTGTTTTTGGGAAAAAAAAAAAAAGGGATACTCTCAAAATAGCGATGCAAAAAAAAATATTGTTTAAAACACTAAAAAACCCCTTTTTCCCTTTTTTTTTTTTTAAAAATGCTTTAAAAATAAAAAAAAAATATAAATAGGGATCCCCCAAAACGAAAACGACCCAAAGAGAAAGCTAAAATTTTCACAAACTGCACGGAGGCCCCCTTTTTAAAAAAAAAAATAAAAAAACTAAATAGGATTGCAGTAATTTTTTTCACCCTGGCCTCCAAAAAATTGTTTTAAAATCGATCAAAAAGCCTTTTCCCCCCCCCCAAAAAAATACTAATAAAAAAGTAAATCATTTTCCCCAAAAAAAAAAGTCCCAAAAACAGCTCCAAGCCCAGAAAAAATTTTAAAAATTATGGGTCTCAGACAATTTCGATTTCCCAAAAAAGTAAATTTTCCGGGGTTGGGAAAAAAAAGGTTTTTATTGAAAAAAAGCAGTAAAAAATAAAAAAAAAATACAAATTGGTATCGGTGTAAATTTGAATTTAAAACCCGCTGAGTAAAGCTACCAAAAGTCTAAATACTGTAAAGTGACCGGGTTTTAAAAAATAAAAATAAAAAACACAACCCCAAAAAAGGGTGTATTTTGTTTAAAACATCTCGAAAAAACCTTTAAAAAAAGTGAAAAATACAATATAGCACCCATAATGGACCAATAAAAACCTTTTAAAAAACCCGCCCGAAAAAAAAAAGAACCCCCCAAAAACGCTCTGCCCAGCAAAATAAAAAAGTTTTTAAAGGGTGTCAGAATAGGACAACATAAAAACCAAAATTTTTAAAGACGTAAATTTTTACGGTAAAAGAAAAAAAACAGAAAAAACTATATAAAAACAATATCATAGTAAATTTTACCGACCCCCCCTAATTTTAAAATTTTCAATATTTACACGCAAAAGGGGAATGGGGTGTAAAATTGAAACTCCAAAAAAAAAATGAAACCCCACGCGTTATTCCTCCCCCTTTTTTATTTTCCCAAAAGCAAAAAAAAAAAAAATGGAACACCTGTGCATCCAAAAAGACAGTAAAAAACCCCTAATGAGAACCCTGATGGGTGTTGAATCCAAAAAGGGCACTTTTGGAAGGTTTTCCCCTGTTCTGCTACTTTGGGGGGTTTTTCAAAAGCACATTTGGGCCCCCAAAATCGGGGTTCCAAAAGCCAAAAAAACACTCCCCCCCTTGTACGCCCCCCGCCCTGCGCCCACCCAGCAGTTTTCACCCCCATGTAGGGTATTCCAACTTGGGAAAAATTTTTTTAACAAAGTTTTAAAAGGGGTTTTTTTTTCCAGGATTCCCTTGTAAATATGAAACAATTTTTAACAAAATTGCAGATTATTTTAATAAATTTTTTTTTTTAAAATTTTTACAGCCCCTTTTGCCCAAAAAAAAGTTTAGGGTAACACCTGTTTGGGGGCCCATATACTCAATGCACCCCCGGATATAATTTATTAAAGGGGGGGTAAATTTCCAATATCGGTTTATTTTGGGGGGTTTATTAAATTTTTAGCACCTAGGGGTTCCCCCAAAAAACCGGGAAAAGGCGCCCCAAAAAAAAATCGTATTGAAAATTAACCCCCCGAGTAAAAGTAGGGGCTCCTCCAAATTTTGGGGGCTTATGGGTTTACCAAATAATGCCCTAGGGCCACATAAAAGGGGTATCTCTAAAAAAGGCGACCTGGGGGAATTTGATAAATTGCATTTACCTGGTCACATTTTCCGGGAAATTTCCCGTGAAAAAGGATAAAAATTGAAAAAAAACAAAAAAAAATGAAATTTTTGAAATTCAACCCCCCACTTTGCCCTTTTAAATTTTTGTGAAATAATTGGGAAAGGGTTTCAAACTTCCAAATAGTGTTTTAAATACGTTTTAAAGGGGGCCCAGTTTTCCCGAAGGGGCCCCTTATTGGGGGGAGCTAACATTTCAGGCCCCTCAAAGCCAAAGCCGAACTGGAGTGGTCCCTAAAAAAAAATGTAAATTGCAAATTTTTTTTGAAAAGTGAGAAATTAAATACTAAATTTCTAAGCCCTCAATGTCTAAAAAAAAAAAAAAAACATTTAAAAAATGGGTGCCAACCTATAGGACCCTAAGGTAGATGCCCAGTTAAAAACTAAAAATGTGGGAAAAAATTATCTGCCTTTCACCAGAAAAATTTGCAACTTTTAAAATCCTAATTTTTCCAAATTTTCATAAATTTTTTAAAAATTTTCCCAAACAAACAAGGATTGTAAAAGGATAAAAATTTCTTACTAATTTTAAAACCCCCGTGTCACAGAAAACAATCCGAAACACAAGAAAAGGGAAAAGGGCAAAAAGATAAATTTTCCCCAAATTGAAAACCCTGTCAATTTCAAAAATAGGGGGTGTCAAAGGGTCAAAAAAATGCTGGGTCCCCTTTAAGGGTTTTAAACAAATTATAATTGGACAACTCTTTTGACCATATGCCACTTAAATTATTCTGTTTAATGGTAGAATGACCATATTGTCTTTAAAATGAGAAATTTTTTTCAGCCCTTTTTCTACTTTTTTTCTGCTACATGGGAGTTAGAAGCTTTCATTTCTCTGTTATTGGGTGGTACACAGTTTCTGGGCTGCCTTGGACCCACAGTTGGAGTTGACTCTAGGGGCCCACCAGTTGAGCTGTTTCTGGGCTCACCGGTGGAGTTTATTTTAGGGGCCCACCCTGCAGCTACAGTAAATAACTGCCTCTTGCTTTTTGACTCTTCCTTTGCTTTTTTGCCTCCTGAGGATGTATATGCAGTTAAAAAAAACAACTCCAGGTTTATTATTCTCAGGGGCCCACTGAGGGTTTCCCCTATTCCCGTGGGCCAGTCTGAGCCTGAGGGTACACCCTACCTACTTTTATCTGGAATACTCCTTTAATTGCTGCACATTTATTGTGGCTGCTTTGAATGTAGCTTTATAAAGTGCTATAAAGAGTAATCCGTAAAAAATTAAAGGAATTTTATTTTCTAGTTCTAAATTTTCTAACAAATGTACAATGACTTTTCTAAGCTACTGTAGTGATCATTGTTACCGGTTTTCCAATGCTTTATCTGGTGGATATATATGGTGTACACCTTCCATAAGTTTAATGAAGAGTTGGGTTTTACTGTAGAGCATCATTAGGTAATACAATATAAATGGGAGTTATCCTTGTACAAAACTGTAAAAAAAAAAAAAAAGTGTTAAGAATACATCATTAAATAAGACTTCAGTTATTTGCCTGCAAAACATTAATCAAAATTATCATCTTCACTCCAATGTACAGAGCGTGAAAGCAAAGAAGTAAAATTCATTCTAGTTAATGGCTCTGCTGAACATAAAATAAAAAGCCCTATGCAATATGCCTAAGGCTATGTCTACACAGCAGCGGTTTCTCGTCGGATTTTTGGCGGTTTTAGTATTTTGAAACCGCTGAAAATCCAACGGTAAAACGTCCACATAGCCTTTAATACAATAAAACAACCTTTAGACTACACAGGTATTTGTTTCAGCTTTTTTTAGGGCGTCGGCAGTTTTAGGAACATGTTGTAAATCCAATGGAGTCCAGCAGAAAATGTACTATTTAAGTCTATTTAAACCACTGGACGGTTTTTGGATGTTTTTTTCAGTGCAGTTTTTTTGATGGTTCTGGTGGAAAACTGCCCAAGTATTTAAACCAGGTATATGAATTTTCCCTACATTAAAAACTGCCCAAAAACAGTTCAAAAAACCTAACAAAAATTTAAAAACCACCCAAAAAACTCGTTGGAAACCCAGCTGCTTTGGACAAAAAAACTGACAATATTCAGGTTCAAAACGATTTTTAGATTTTAGTTTTTGATGAGGTTTTTGTCCTATGCTGCGTAGACCTAGCTTAAGTGCAAAGAGAACTAAAAGCACAGTAAAACAGGCACCTGTAACATATTAAGGGTGGGTTCACACTAAGTAATTACTATCTTGCAGGTATCTGTCAGGGTACAGTGAAAAAAGGTACCCCAGCAGATACCGTGACACAGCAACGGTGGGCCCATAGGGAGTAATATACGTGGGTTATATTTGCGGAACTCAATAACATAGTAGACTATACTGTTGAGTCCCATAAGCTAAGTGTATGCTGCCAGGATATAGAGCAAATGTAGCCCATGCTAGTATATGTCTGCTCTATTATCAGGCCACTGCTTTGCGGTATGTGCTGTTTTTTTTTTTTTTTTTTTTTCATGGTGCTCTTATGGATAAGTCAGTGTGAACCCACCCTAAGGCTATGTTCACCCGGGTTAAATTGGGGCGCGTTTTGCCGTGTGTTTCGCGGCGTACTGTGCTCAAATACGGACAAAATGCGCCCCAGTCATTGCGGTAATCCACAGTTCTCACAGAGAACTATGGATTACGCCTCCTCTCCCAGCTCAGACAATACGGCGAGCGGGAGATAAGTGACATGTCAATTACTAGCGGCGAATACGCGCCGTTAGTAATGAACGTCTATGGGGCCGGCGGGCTGAAGGCCCATCCCTCCTCCTCCTCGCAGGAGTACGCGCCCGAAGTCCCGGCGTAATTGCGGGCCGTACTTAAGCCCTGCGATTATGCCGTGTGAACTTAGCCTAAGGCTATGTTCACACGGCTTAAACTGGGACGTATTTCGCGCCGTACTGCGCTAAATACGGGGCGAGATACGTCCCAGTCATTACGGTAATCCACAGTTCTCATAGAGAACTATGGATTACGTCTCCTATCCTCGCTCGGACAATACGGCGAGCGGGGAGATAAGTGATGTCAATTATTCACGGCGTATACGCGCCGTGAATAATGAGTGCCCCCCGCTCCTGAGCACATGGCGTAATTGCTGGCGAAATCTTCCAGCAATTATTGCCATGTGAACCGTGCCTAATTTTTTTAAAGAAGGCACGTTTATAAATGCATTCCCCTCTGTTTACTGTGAAAGTTTATTATTGATTTGCTCGTTATAATCAAACATGGGCTTATGGGGCCCATTCCTCGAGGGGACAATTATACAAGAAAGGTGGGATGACGGTACTTTCTTAGCATCTCCAAATTCTAAAACGCCCTTGTTTATAGGACTGACTAATGAATAGTTTTCTTTTAGTAGATGGTTCATTAAGTGGTGTCCCACATGAGTTCAGGCTCCTGCACTTTAGCAGAGGACATATATTGTATTTCACAGTGCTATATCAGTACAATATTGAAGATGACATGAGGTGGCATTGCCCGTGAAACAAGTATGTTTAAATTGTCAGCACCTCTCAAACATGGGCATCTTTTACTTAAAGTGAACCTGTCCGGTGGTTTACACTACCCTATCTGAGAGCAGGATGTGAGAGGGAGAGAAGTAGAGCTCTGTGATTATAGAGGTTTATGTTTGGAGCAGGATTTTTTGAGTCAAAACAAGAAAAACAGACAAAGAATGTTTAAAAAATGGAGGAAGTCCTGCTTACTCCACCCACACACAATGATTGACAGCTTTCCCTGTATCAGTGTATGTACACAGCAAACTGTCAGTCACTCTTTGTGGGTGGGGCAAGAAGTAATTTTGGTTTTAGTTTTCTTTTTTTTCCTCCTACTTTTTGTTCAGAAATCCTGCTCCAAATCATATAAACCTATATGTCATAGAGCTCAACTTTTTTCAGTCTATCACTTTCTCCTCTCCCATATAATACCATAAACCACTAGAAAGGTCCCCTTATAAACTGAAGCAATTAGCTGCTGGTATTCAGGCACCTAATTTTCACAGTATAATCTTATTTATAACAATACCAAAGGGGCTCCTTGCCAAATATACATTGTTGCTATAGCACCTGAAAAGTTTAATTATAGCATGTTTTTCACCCACAGCCTGATGTATAAATGGGCACCATGAACCAGTGTACAACTTTTATTGTTGGTATTAAAACACATAAGAAAAGTGTCTGAGATGAAAAAATAACATACCGTATATACTCGAGTATAAGCCGACCCGAGTATAAGCCGAGGCACCTACTTTTGCCACAAAAAAAAGGAAAGCTTATTGACTCGAGTAAAGCCTAGGGGGGAAAACGCAGCGGCTACTGGTGAATTTTAAAAATAAAAATAAGATACCAATAAAATTACATAGGCAGTTTTTAAAGTCCCTCATAGACCAATATAGGCAGGTATAGGCAGTTTAATGTCCCCCATAGGCAGTTTAATGTCCCCCATAAGCAGATATAGGCAGTTTAATGTCCCCCAAAGGCTGGTATAAAGGCAGCTATAAAGTCCCCCATAGTACTAGGCAGGTATAGGTAGGCTATAGGTAGTACTAGGCAGGAAATAGGCAGTACAGCAGGTATAGGTAGGCTTATAGGCAGTACTAGGCAGGTATAGGTATACTAGGCAGGTATAGGTAGGCTTATAGGCAGTACTAGGCAGGTAAGGCAGTACTAGGCAGGTATAGGTAGGCTATAGGTAGTACTAGGCAGTACTAGGCAGGTATAGGTAGTACTAGGCAGGTATAGGCAGTACTAGGCAGGTATAGGTAGGCTTATAGGAGTACTAGGCAGGTATAGGTAGTACTAGGCGGGTTTATAGGTAGTACTAGGCAGGAAAGGTAGAAACTAGGCAGGAAATAGGCAGTACTAGGCAGGAAATAGCAGGCTTAAGGCATTACTAGGCAGGTATAGGTTGTACAAGGCAGGTAAGGATGTACTAGGCAGGTATAGGTTTGTACAAAGGCGGGTATAGGTTTACTAGGCGGGTAAGGGTTTTAAACTAGGCAGTAAAAGGTAGTACAAGTCAGGTATAGGCAGTACTAGCAGTATAGGTAGGCTTATAGGCAGTACTAGGCAGCAATAGCAGTACTAGACAGGTATAGCAGGTGTAGGCAACTTTTTTAAAACAAAAAAAAAATCACTTACCTGGCTCCCCCTGCTCCTCTCCCTCACTGCCGGCCTCCTCGCTTTTTCGGCTCCCGCGCGCTCTTCCCGGCACAGGCGGTGACGTCATCAGGCCATGCACGCTGCCTGTGCCGGGGAGCTCCGGACAGCCGCGGCCGCTCCGGAAGTTTTGCGGCCGCCCGGAGTCCACTGCGGAGCACGGAGCGCTCGCTCTGTGCCCCCAGTGGTAAAACCCCTTCACCTGTGTGCGCTCCGGAGGGGTTTGCATGCAGGGGGAAAAGATGACGGACATGCCCGGGCCAGCGCAAGCGCCTGGACACTGTCACCGTGCTCGGCCTTCAGTTATATGCGCTCCGTGAGGACCGCATATAACTGAAGCGTCCCTGTCAGCACTCGGGCCATCGCAGCGCCTGAGTGCCGACAGTGACTCGAGTATAAGCCGGGGAGGGTTTTTCAGCACATTTTTTGGGCTGAAAAACTCTGCTTATACTCGAGTATATACGGTAACATAAAATAAGTTTGGTGATGCAAGTCATTAGAACACTAATAAAAATGCTGGGAGAACACAGACCATTTCCTTGCACCATCCTATGCAACAATCTGAGGACCATGTCGTCATTAGTGTCATAGTTTTTCATGTCGTGAGAAAATGTCTGCATTCAGCTGCCAGTGCGGACTATAGTAGCCTCTGTCATTGTCATGGTTAGTCCTTTGTGATGATATCCTCTCCCCATCACCTCAGAATACTCACGCTGACTGTGCCAGCCATCCTGTGGATGTTATCCTGGAGATTTACATCCCTGCTGCCTGGAGCATTAACTTTTAGGACATAGATCTACAGATTGGAGGTGGTAAGCCTCTAAATTGTGTTTTTTCAGGTTGCAATAAAATATGTTTACAGTTCAAGTACCACGTAGTAGTAAAGTCATACAGATTGCTGCTACCCTTGTTCCCTTGTCACCTGCAGTTACTAGATGTCATAAGACTCATTGCTTTCCAACAGATATCTCAACTACTGCTGGCAAACAATTCTTACATTTTCACACGCTTGACACCTAATATAACAAACTGACAGCAAAAACGATGTGGTTGGACAGCAACTCTACCTTGTACTGTTTTATGTGAATTCATACCAATTGGCTACACTCTCAACACTGAGGACCACTGACTGCAGTGGAAGCCTACATTCATGGCATTGTGTGTATGTATATATAGCTATAAATAGAGATATAGATAAAGCTACAGATATAGATAGATATGTACACACACACTATGTATATTTTGCAGTGTTATACAAAAGTAAGTACACATTTTGTGGAAATTATTGTATTCTATCTTTTCATGGGACAACACTGAAGGTATGACTCTTTGGTACAATGTGAAGTAGTCAGTTTATACAGTTTATAGCTTGTATAACAATGTAAATTTGGCGTGCACACAGCCATCAATGTCCAAACCACTGGTAGCAAAAGTGAATACACCCCCCAAGTGAAATTGTGCTCAGTTTGCCATTTTTCTCCATGGTGTCATGTGACTTGTTAGTGTCGCAAGATCTCAGGTGTGAATGGGGAGCAGGTATGTTTAATTTGGTGTTATCGCTCGCATACTCTCTCATACTGGTCACTGCAAGTTCAACATGGCACCTAATGCAAAGAACTGTCTGAGAATCTGAAAAAAAGAATGGTTGCTCTACATAAAGGTTGCCTAGGCTAGAAGAAGATTGTCAACACCATGAAACTGAGCTGCAGCATGGTGGCCAAAACCATACAGTGGTTTAACAAGACAAGTTCCACTCAGAACAGATCTCGCCACAGTCGACCAAAGAAGTTGGTGCCCTATTCCCATATCCAGAGATTTGTTTTTTCAAAATAAACGTATAAATACTGCCAGCATTGCTGCAGCGGTTAAAGGGGTGGGAAGGGTGGGGGGTCAGCATGTCGGTGCTTAGACCCTACGCGGTACACTATATCACATTGGTCTGCATATCTGTGATCCCAGAAGGAGGTCTAAAGATAATGCACAAGAAAGCCCACAAACAGTTTGTTGAAGACAAGTAGACTAAGGACATGGATTACTGAAACCATGTCCTGCGATCTGATGAGAGCAAGACAAACTTATTTGGTTGAGATGGTGTCAAGCCAGTGTGGTGACAACCAGGTGAAGATTACGAAGACAAGTGTCTTGCCTACAGTCAAGCATGGTGTTGGGAGTGTTGTGGTTTGGGGCTGCATGAGTGCTGCCAGTCGTGGGGAGCTACAGTTCAATGAGGGAACAGTGAATGTCAACATGTACTGTGACATACTGAAGCAGAGCATGATTCCCTCCCTTCTAAAAATTGGCCTACGGGGCCAATATAATAACCGCCAATACTCCTCCAAAGCGATCACTGCCTTGCCAAAGAAAATGAGGGTAAAGGTGCTGGACTGGCCAAGCATGTCTCCAGACCTAAACCCTACGGAGCATCTGTAAGAATCCTCAAATGAAAGTTGAAGGAGCGCAAGGTCTCTAACATCTACCAGCTCTGTGATGTTGTCATGGAGGAGCTACAATCTGTGAAGCTCTCGTGAGATCCATGCCCAAAAGAGTTAAGGCTGGAATATAATGGTGGCCACACAAAATATTGACACTTGGGGCGCAATTTGTCCATTTTCACTGAGGGGTGTACTCAGTTTTGTTGCCAGCAGTTTAGACATTGCTGGCTGTGTGTTATTTTAAGGGCACACCAAAATTACACTGTTATACAATCTGTACACTGACTACATTACATTGTTTCAAAAGTGTCGCATCTTCAGTGTTGTCCCATGAAAAAATATAATACAATAGGCTCTTCAAGATCAGATGAGGTGTCCTCAGAAAGATGAGTGTAAAAACTATTCTAAGGTAGTTCATTAGGAGTCTGGGAGGAAGTAGGAAGGTTATAAAATTTAAAGTAAAATGAATGGAAGGTGTCATTAATGTTGCTTGTAATATGAACTATATTTACCACATGGGGTTTTAATCCAAAGAATATGTGAATGTGCAATTTTCTATGAGAGGGCTAACATATGACCACTTTTGCCACTGTATTCATATAATCAGCTATGTCCTATTTGTATAAAACTTTTCCAAGAGGCCTCTAGAAGCGTTTAACCTCCAGTCTAATGCATTGAAGGTCTCGAATGATCTCAGAAGAAAGGGCTGTGTTATGTTCCAAAAACATTTTGACACAAAATCAATCCACACAGATATACAGTAGTGGACATGTAGAACATTGTGATTAATTTTCTACATACAATAGTTTTCATAATATAGCAATCTTGATAACCACAAAAGCGTATCAGAATATTATCCTATCTCTTAACAACAAGAAATAACCAAAAATAGCCAAAAATGAATATATGGACGTTACTTATGTGTCTTGTCACCTTCACTCGCCATCCGTATATCACAGACCCAGATAACTTTAAGTCTTATTTTGCAACCTTCCCAAAGTGCTCCTCAGAGTTTCAGTAAGATAACCAAACAGGCTTCGAGAGAGAAGGAACAAAGCGGGTACAGTAAACTGGAGCATGGTCAGACCAGTGTATGTTTCCGATTGTGGAGGATAGCCAGAGGAGAACATTATGAGATCAGATAAAGTCTAAACTACCATATGAGTCATGAGGAGTGGAGTAGAAGCTATAATCTCTATCAGTTGTGTGCTGAATCCTTCAGGTATCGCACAATTGTAGATGGTTAAAAGCTTTCCTTACAGTTTTAACCCCTTGCCGACATTGCATGTGTCTGTATATTCTAGTGGGAAGTGACTTCCCGCAAATGGTCGAATCTGTACGTCTTGGGCATCGTGCGGGCTCTCAAATGGGGCCCACGCGATCGCCACATGGGACCAGCTGTACATTACAGCTGGCCCCATGCCGCATCACCCGTGGACGGAGTGATTAACCGCTTAGCTGCCGCGATGTATTGTGATCACGACAGCTAAAGAAAAGACAGAAGGCGTTTGCCCCTCCTGTTTCCCCTTGGAGCAGCTGCAGCATGATCTCCACAGCTGGCTGCTTACCTGACAGCTGGCTGCTTTCCAATAGCTTCCGGGCTGTTTGTGACTTCACCATGCCCAGTAGTGCTCTGTGGCACAAACATGAAAACTAAAATAAAAACACGTACACCACCATTTTCCTCTTTACAAACGGCAGTCAGCAGCTCCGTGTACAAAAGAATAAAAAAAAGAAGTTATGCCTTGCAGACTATGAATACATAACGCAATTTTTTATTAACTCATTTTTATTGTGTAAAAGTACTAAAATATAAAAAAAACTATATAAAATTTATATAATTGCAATTGTACCGAACCGTGTAGTAAAGTTATTCTGTCATTTACACTGCATGGCGAACACTGTAAAATTGCAGCCCAAAAAACAATGGCGGAACTGCGTTTCCTCTTCACTTCCCTCCCCATTTTCATGGCCCAATGCTAAAAAAAAAAAAAAAAAAAAAAAAAAGGAACATTTGTGCGCCTGAAATGCATAATACACTCCTAGATGAGGTCCATGAGGGGTGTTGAATCCAAAATGGGACGACTTCTGGAAAGTTTCACCTGTTCTGATACTTTGGGAGCTTTGCAAATACGACATGGCACCCATCAAAATCTGCATTCCAAAAGTCAAATAGTGCTCCCTCCCTCATGTGCCCTGCCATGCGCCCAAACAGCAGATTTTTTGAAATTTCGCCTCCACTTTGCTTTAATTTCTGTGAAATACCGAAGTGGTTAACAAAGTTCCTAAATGCTCTTTTAAATGCCTTAAGGGTTGTAGTTTCTTAGACGGAGTCATTTATGGGGGTATCTAACTTTACAGACCCCTCAAAATCAGGTCAGAATTGGACTGGACTGGTCCCTAATTAAATCTATGTTGAAAATTTTATTAAAAAGACATTTAAAAAATGATGCCAACGTACAGTAGACCTATGGTAGATGCTAGTTATAAACTATTTTGAGTGGAATAACCACCTGTCTTATATGCACAGATAAACAAGGATTGTATGGACCAAAATTTTTTACTAGCTTAAAGCACAATGTGTCACGAAAAAACAGTCTCTGAATCACATGGATAGGTAAAAGTGTGAAAAGTTATTCTCAGTTTCACATATCCGACCTCAAAATGGGGCTCTGTCAGGAAGGCCAAAACTTGCTGCGCTGGTAAGGGGTTAATAGAGTAATAGAACATAGAGGATTTTCCAGTGATGTTATGAAGAGTAGGATCTAGGTTAAGATTTAAATCCCCACATAATATCACAGTCCCAATAGGAGTAATCCTGTCTATTAAGTCGTGGAAAAAAGGCGACCTGTTCTTGGTTAGGAGCAAAGGCAGTAACTATTGTAAACCAGTTACCCCAATTTAAGATGGTGAGGATAAGGTAGTGGGCTTGTGGGTCCACCCAATAGACTTGAACCTGATATACTAATTTATTAATTGCAATGGCAACCCCTCTGGACCTGGACTTCCGATTATTTGCAAAATGCTAATGTGTGTTAGATTTGTTACAGACCTTAGAGGCATGTTCCATTTTGAAGTGTCTCCCCTGAAACCAAATAATCTGTACTTTTACCACGGCAAAATTTGTATAGTACTTGCACTCGTTTCTCAGGAGTGTTAAGGCCCTTTGCATTAAAATAGGCAAAAGTTAAGTTCTTCTTTCGGAAGATGACCTGAAGCGATTGTCAGAAACAATCCCGTTGCGGAGAGTCATACCAAATATTTGTGTCCTGGGAAAAAGCAGAAACGACAAAAGGGTGGAAGGGTAATCAAAAAAGAAACCAGAAAATAAAACATAAAAGCAATAACCTAGTACATGCAGTTAAATCAAAGATCTTGGCCAAAATAGTCAGCAGTCCTAAGAACCTAGTGAGGTCCATATCTGGGGAGTATAGCAGAATTTTATGTATAAGGAAAAGAAGAGAACGAGAGAGCTCCTGATTTAAAGAAACAAAAGTGAATCGCTAAATGGAGACCAACTATACTGAAAGTATGAGGAAAGGCATATGAAGAATACAGACCAAGCTATTACTCCCTAAATAGGAATAGGACACCATCTAAAGGTTATTGTAAAAAAATAAATCAAATCTATTTGAAGAAGACAAAGAAAAATCAGGGGAAAGGATATGTAGACCGCATAGGCGAGGAAATGTCCTCAAGTTCGGTTAGACACAGATTTCTTTTTTTCAATACCTACATGACTTTGTCCTGGGAACCATTTTCTACAGCACTAGCCCCTCAAAAGGTTTCTGGCTCCTGTCCTGCACCCTTACCTGTGTCTCATGTGCTGTCTACCAACTTGCCACTAATGGGGT
Organism: Phyllomedusa bahiana; assembly: GCA_025379985.1. Taxonomy (NCBI): domain Eukaryota; kingdom Metazoa; phylum Chordata; class Amphibia; order Anura; family Hylidae; genus Phyllomedusa; species Phyllomedusa bahiana. The sequence continues at coordinate 35,796 of JAODAL010029123.1, read as the reverse complement.
GTAACCACCATGCACTTTTGACATATGGATCGTAATGCCATCAAGGTCTTATACATATGGGTCCCACATCTGGGACTACCTCGGGGATGGACCCCTGGAAGTAGTAACGCCGATAGAGAGCTGATCATGCTTGTGCGCGACTCTCCATTCTGTTGTAAGGGAAAACTGATTACAGCTGAACACACCGCTTTGCTGCACTCAAAACTCCCATAGAACAGAAAGGAAGGTACTGTGCAAGCACGACCATCTCTCCCTCCTGATCTCTCCCTTCTGAGTAGAAAGGAATATTCTATTGATATGCTATCAAAGTGCATGGTGTAAACATCCCTCTAAGAACTTGCTATGATGTATTTCTCTGACAAATACCATGGGATACACTGAATATTGACTTCCATAATGTTAATACATTTTAGATTGTATATGGCGTTTTTCCACACCTGTTCTTTTAAGAGAATAAAAAACTGGTAGAAATTGTAATAAGCGGCGTTTAACTCTAAACCCGTGCCCTTTTTTAACACACAAATTTTCATATATAATTAAATTGTTGAAATTAGACATATGTCCATCAGATTCGACCAGAGCTGATTACAAAGGGAGTGCTAAAGGTAATTTCAGAACCTTGTTTCCCCCCGTTAAGAAATATGGGACCCACTGGGAATGAATCAATCTCCACTATATCATTAATAAGTAAACTTAATAAAAAGTGGAACCAGTATTGGACCGGTATACCACCAATAGCCATAGACCAATCATTGTAGGAATCATTTACCATTACTCTCTGGATGCACTATATAAGCCAGTTTTCAATCCAATTATTTCTAGACCTATAGACCTCAATCTAACCATTAGGTGTTATTGAGGAACCGTGGGAAAAATGCTTTTTCAAAGTCCAAAATAATTATATCCTTAGTGGCCTCTCTATCCAGTTTTCTACTTTATACAAACCAGATTGGTTTGACTACTTCTGTCCGTAGTAAAAGCATGCTGACAATCCCTTAAATTATTACATTCTGCTTCCTACTACTATATATAGTCCCTTAAAGGGATGTTAACATAATTAATATGTTTGGCGCAGACATATTGTTTCCTCCTTCAAATTCTGCACTCGCAAGTGCGGAGTTTTAGCAAACAACGCGGACTGCCCGCATGTGCAGAGGGACAAAAATAATCTGTGTGTTTTTTTTGTTTTTTTTTAAAGAACTCTTGGTTGTAATCCATCTGGTCCTGGAACCTTGCACACATTTAGTTTATTTAACTTAGTATGGCCCATTTCTACCTTCTGCCAATTAAGTATAGCAATCAAGTATACGAACATTATTCTCTGCACATAGTAGATGGCTCTGAGAGAAAAGGACCAACCAAATGTGTAGAAGAATCTTGATGACACTTTCAATCGTACAGTCATGTGTAGTTATCCACCAACATTTTGAAATAGGTAAATCTTGCAAATAGATTTCATACATGTTCCATGATGTACATGTTCTATCCATAAATATATATCTTAGACTTACTCTCAATTCATACTATGTTAAAATGTTCCATGATGTACATTTTCCAACCATAAAATTATCTCTCAAGTTTAATGTGTATAACGTATTATGAATTTCAGTTAAACTCCCTCCCCTGCCCCCAACGTTTTGGTCATCAAACCTTTTTCAATAGGATGATGCTACACTTACATGAAGACTTTGAAAAGTTATGTAAATTCATTCCTCTTGTTTACAGCTGACATGCATGGTGCCTGTGGACCAAACTGAGTTAATAAGTTGGTGTATTAAAAGCCCTGACCGTGTCCCTGCCTACATCAGCTACATTTTCCTCTTTTGGAAATACAAAGCAAAAGAACTCCATTAGTAGATATGACTTAATCCCCATTGACCAATCGATGTGAGCGCTCACTGTGAGTGTACCAGGAGCCACTCTCTGTAACACTGTTGAGTGAGTGGCGCAGCATAGTTCTCCCCCCAGCTCTCACCTTCCAGCTTGTGGGTGCGGGCCACAGTGTCTACTACACCCTAATCAATTAGGTCTTAAGTTCCCCTCTGCTTGCCCACATGTAGAAATGCCTAAGCATTTCATGTGGTCATCCAACCACATGGTGGTGGTATTTCGGTGACAAACCGATACTGGACATGCTAATGCGTATATATGTATTAGATACTATGTAAGAAGAAAGCAAAAATACATTTCCTATGTCTAAAAGCATAGCAGCAGTCGGTCCACTGCTGTCGTAATTAAGTGAGTAATTAAAGTTAAATTTATGCAATGTAAAATATGTTCCTTGGATATTCTATCTACTATAGTGTTGTCTCTTTTGTAGATACTCCTCTAAAATGTTTACTATAAATGGTTTAAAATATGAAGCAGAAATTTTATTGTAGGAAAAACCATGTTGAAAAGGTGTTAAGGTAATAAGGCATCAATTTCTGGGTTACTGATGTCTGTGATGATCTGCAGTGCATGGTTCCAGGGTTTCCTCATGTCATCATTATTCGTCTTTCTATCCAACTAACATTATTGATTTTCAGCATTTCTCCCTGACGGGATTCCAGCAGGTCACCAAACCAGCTGATACATGACCTTTTAGTTGCTTTTGATGGTCATGTCATTGGGAAGTAAAGGAGACATGGCAATTGGTTTGTTTTAATAGGGATTAGGAGAGAAATATAGCTTATTTCCTTTTTTTTATAATTTTTTAATTTAAGTAGTTTTATTTAAAGATTTTATGACATTACAAAACAAAGAAAAAATTCTTTAAAGAAAAACTGTCTCTCCTCCCTAATTAACAGGGGCATCAAATACATTGATACATAAGTGTAGGAATAAAAGTAAAGGAATCCTATTTCTGACAGGCAATATTGCAGAACATCTCGTCTGAAATAAGACACATTGGTAGTACATAATATACGTAATCGGGACAAATTAACAGTAAATGTCTGACCTATAGCGTACCAACTCTCTAGATGCTAGCCCGAATTTCTCTATCCAGAGGGACCATAATTTCTCAAATTTGGGAATAGACCATCTCTTAGCATAAATTTTACTTTCTATACAAACGGACCAGTTGACTTTATTAATATATTCCCCATCTCTTGCACCCCTGCCATCTAGCCAGCATTGTGCTATTACTTTTTTTGCAAGATATAACAGACGTGCTACTGCTGTCTTCCACACGGCCTAGAATACGTACAAATGGTGATAAAGTGACGTTAGTGTGATAGACTTTATTTACTAAGACTGTAATCTCCCTCCAAAAATACCGAACTATAAGTATTCAGCTCACCCGTCTGTTGATGCAACCAGGTTCAGGAGCACGGCCAGGGTGGAGTCCACATCCGATGTACAAAGTTCAAACAAGAAATAGCCAGCTTAATCTGAAGAACCACATGGGTATAAATAAAAACAAGCAAAATTTATTGAAGTTTCATTAAAAGGAGGAGGAGGACACCATACCATGTTCATGGAAAGCACCTATAACTGCAACATCTTATGGAATAGACAAAGCCCAACGCATTTCGGATAACGTCCATAGTCTTGGACGTTATCCGAAACGCGTCGGTCTTTTTTGCCTATTCCATAACATGTTGCACTAATAGGTGCTTTCCATGAACATGGTATAGTGTCCTCCTCCTCCTTTTTAAGGAATCTTCAATAAATTTTGCTTGTTTTTATTTATACCTATGTGGTTCTTCAGAAGAAGCTGGCTATTTCTTGTTTGAACTCCCTCCAAAAATGTTTCAATTCCATACTTGACCTGAACATGTGTGAAGCTTCATATTTTGGACATTTATGTTCCAGGTATACTCCGATTTAAATACAAAGATTTTGGTGTCTTCTGCACCCTATATAGGTACAGCTGTGATAGCCTACGGTATGTGCTACATTCAGAGATACAGTAGTTTGGAAGTCACAGACAAAATGTCATTCCAATTGTTACCCTCTAGGGGGCCCACATCCCCCTTCCACTTCTTACTGCCTAGAGGAAATTTAAGCAGTACAATGTTTCAAACTTAAAGGGATTGTCTCACTACATTGATTCATCTTACCTCAGTTCTGTTTTCTTGGTTTCATTTTGAATTCAGGGGTGTGTTTACTGGCTTCTACTGGGCTGCAGTAGAAGCCAGATCTGTAGCTATAGCAACCTGTGCTGGCAGTCTATCATGAGAGAGTAAACCGGTCTGTAGCTATAGTGACCTGAGGAGCTGATGCAGCTCATACAAGAGGGACATCTCAGAATAGGTAGGATACTGTAAATGAACATATATTACAAAGCGACTTGTTTTTGCAAGATCTTTAACATAAAAAGCAATCCTTGTAGTGACACAACCCCTTTAAAGCAGTGAAATGACCTCAGCCGAAAAGGAAGACTTTTCAATACTTTGTACAATCATATTGTTTGCAGTAGGGATAATTTTAGCTCCCCAAGCTGATTTCCGCTTTATACCATTTACCTGTAAAATTGCTACTTTTTATGCACCACTAAGTAAGGGAATATTATACATACAATATACAATCCTTGTGTAGTAGAGAATGAGAGAGGTAAAAAAAAAGGCCATGGGTGAAATAGAATTGGGTATACACCCTCAAATGCCGTTGGCCATATGCTTGTTCAGTTTATGGCTATTCTTCCCAACTTCCCTAAGACATGCATGTTTGACCTATGACTTTTCAATGGGGAGAGAGGAAATAGCTGACACCAGACACTTGGCAGCTTCTTATTACTCATAAGAGCAAAGTTTCTGGCATGTCCAACTGCTGAATCCTTCTTTACTCTGACATCTGACTTGACACACTTTAATGTAAGATAGAAACCTGGTCCTGTCCAAGGTCAAACTGACCCATTATGCCACCAAAGGGTCCTAGCACCAATACATTAATGTAAACTAATTATCAGTGAGTTAATCAATTACTTCATTAACCTTCAATATCAAATATCACTCAAAAATTCCCAAAATAAATAAATTAAAAACATCACTTTTACTAGTACCATATTAATAAAGATGAAAACAATACAGCACTTCATTTAAAACAGGGTACGTAGGTAGGCCTTTAAAATACTGCATGTAACCACCATATTCACAAAGGGTTAATAATAACTCTCTTGTGACCAAGATACTATCCTGATGTTAGTCCAGGTGAGTTTCCTTTAGCTTACCATACACAGGTCCAGCTATAGAATCCGGGGCAGACTGAGAGGTACGTAACTTTTTCTTTTCTGTACTCTAGATTAACACTTCCTAAACAGCGAAGTGGCCGCCTCAAAATAGGTGTCCATGTTCTACAGAGGCTAACACCCACTCAGCCCTAAAAAAAAAAAAAAAATTTTGCATAAAAGTGCCGTTTAACCCTTTTAAGGACCCAGCCAGTTTTGACCTTCCTAAAAAAGAAAGCTTGTCCACCGCACACCAGAAGTAGTATATTGCAAAAATTATTTATTCATACAAGTCTGAGGCATGAATAAAGGTTAATGCACCAAATTCAATCGTATCGCCAAACAAATGTTTTACAGAAAAAAATATAGAATATTATAGGGAGAAGAAAAGATGTCCTAATAAGCAACGACAATGCTAGCCGAGATACGGTCGTACAGCCGCCTCCCTACTACATTATTGACTATTTATGGATCTCTCCTCTTAGCCCATTGCGGCTTATTCTCCTGGGGACGCTTCCTACCATTACCTCCCTACATTAAGATAGATGTACTACATCTTTATCACATAGCTCCCTTTTTCTACATAAGTGATGTATTTTGAAAAAAAGGCTACTTGCCGAAACGTCGTTGCTTATGAGGACATCTTTTCTTCTTTTGTAAAAATTCCATATAATATCCTATATTTCTTTTTCTGTGAAACATATGTTTGGCGATACGATTGAATTTGGTGCATTAACCTTTATTCATGCCTCAGACTAATATGAATAAATTTTGCAATATACTACTTCTGGTGTGCGGTGGACAAACTTTCTTTTGTATGTGGACTATTTGGTCCGGCTCCAACTTAGCACCCAACCTTGCTTATTTCTCACCCCTAAGGTGTGCATGACTCTTCACGACTATAATTTTGACTTTCCTGACACGGGCCTATTTTGTTTAAATCTGACATGTCACTTTGTGTGAGAATAACTTTTTCATGATTTTACGTATCCATGTGATTCAGTGTCTTCTCGTGACACATTGTGCTTTAAGTTAGTAAGAAATTTTGGTCTATACAATCCTTGTAATATCAAAATATCGTGAAAATGTTGAAAAACCTTGTCATTTTCAAAGTTCTAAAATTTCTGTGTGCAAGACAGATAATTATTCACCACAAAATAGACATCTAGCATCTACCATATCTCTACTGAAGGTTTTCATCATTTTTTAAAAGTCCTTTTATTTGTTTGACATTAGGGGGCTTAGAAATTTAGTAGCAATTTTTCACGTTTGAAGAAAATTCGCAACATTGATATTTTTAAAGCTCAGACCAGTTCTGATGTGGTTTTGAGGGGCCTGTATGTTAGATACTCCCATAAATGACTCCATCTAAGAAATTACACCCCTTAAACTTCCTAATGCTGTTTTGAATATTTTATAAATCTATTAGGTGTTTCACAGAAATTAAAGCAAAGTGTAGGGGAAGTTTCAAAATTTCAATTTTTTGTTGAAGATTTTAAATTTTTATCCATTATTCACTGGAACACAGTAGATGTGCTTAGCTCTGCAGATTCTCGTCCTGTAACTCTAAACTGTAAAAATTGAAATGTAAATTATTATTTTGATCGTATTTGGTAAATCCACCTTTTGGTTTTCAATACTGCATGAATCCTTCTGGGCGTTCGGTCAGATTCAAGCCTGTCTTGCCCGAAATTTGATCCCCAGTCTATTCTACACGTTCCCAATGTTGGTGCATACTGGACCTGGGTACAAATACAGCTTTTTCTTCAACTCTACCCACAAGTGTTCAATTGGGTTGAGTTTTGGAACTGTGGAGACCAATACTGCAACTCTACTTCATTGTTATTGAACCATTCCTTCTCCAACCTTGCTGTATACTTCGGATCGATGTGCTGCTGGAACACACTCGTCCTTTTCATACCCAAAGTACTCGAGTATATGTAGTAACTCATCTTGTAGAATACTGGCATATAGCTCAGCAGTGAGATCAACCTTGATCCTGGTCAAGTATCCAACATCCTTTGCTGTGAAACAACACCATGACATCAGGCTTCCTCCACCGAACTTGACAGTTTCTTCAATTTCTCGATCCATTAGCCACATTCTTTCAAAGCCATTTGCACCCATCAGAGCCCCGTCTATTGACTTTCATCTCATCGCTCCAAATCACCTGTTTCCAATCTTCTGTTTTGTTTTTTTTAACTTTTTTGCAAACTTGAGCCAGCGCTTCTTATGACCATCATTCCAGACTTGTGTAATGCTTGTTGCATAGTGCTTGCATGGATGTCTGTGATCTCAATATTTTGAAGCATACGAGCCACCTCCACTGCCGTGTCTGTTGCATTAGAACTGATGGACCTTGTGATGAGCTAACTTGTTGACTCTGATATTTGAGATGGACATCCACCTCTTGACTTTTGGATAGATGGACTTCATTTCATATTCTTCCAACTGTCATGGCCTCACATAATGCAGTTTGGCAATCTTCATGACCTGAGAGACTGCTATTGATGAGCTGGATGATGCTGTTTCTCTTTTCTTGGGCAATCCTCTTCATAGCTGCTGGAACCAGTGACCTTTCGCTTGGGAATCAGCCTAATAACACACTGAGCCATTAGGGAATGTGAGAACAGGTTGTAATTTGTAGTGTGCAAAAAGATTGTCCCACCACCAGGAGCAAAACCATAACAATGCAGTTACATGACAAGAATCTGTATAACTAAGCATATGCTAAATAATTTCAGGTCAAATTTATGTATGAGATGGCCAAGATGATGATTGTCTATAAAATGTTAGTCTCACGTTAAGCTATTTTGGATTTTGAGAAAGTCAAAAGTTCAAAACATTTACCCCTTTTGCTTGTCAGTGTAAAGTATATTTATTTCATACAACTTTAGAACACAAAAAAAGTAAAAAAAAAAAAAAATTGTAACTATGCAAGACTGCAGTAAGGTGAGGGAAATAAGCAGTTTTCAACAAAAACTTACTGAATAACATTCATGTAGTGAGTATGAATTTGTACTGAGAAATGGTATCGCCTCCATCAGATCTTCCTTCATAGATGACCTCACATCTGATCTCATTTACAGGCTAGAAAACGGCCTCTCTACACTAAATTGGGTTGGGGGCAAAGTGGTGACCACATGGGCAACATCTCTAACAACTTCAGGGTATAAAGGAATTGCCGTGTGCATAGTGAGTTTGGATGAACAGTTGAACACTCCTACTTCTTTGAAAGCAAGTGAAAAATTTTGCTGAAATATGGTCAATCTGTTTGCTATGGGAGCGAAATCTTTTTCCCCTGTGATAACGTTTTGCTTTCTCCATGTTATCCAAATACTTTTCAAAATTAAACTCCTAATCTGATGAGGCAGAAGATATGGTAGCAGTAGCCCTAGCAACACCCAATTCCTCCTGCTCTTAGCACTGCATTGAACTAACTCTGTTTATTATATATTTTGAGAGTTGGAGTCGGTCCATTTTATAACGATTTTAACTCCACCAAAATGGGCACGGACTTCACAGTCCTGGATTTTAGATATATCCCATATGTGGTCCTAGTGCGCTGTTTGATTCAACCAAAAGCCTTAGAGCTTGTCCCCACGGCAAGGGTTTTTGGACGGTTTTACAGACTGTTTTCTGTTTTGTAAACGGTCTGTCAAACTTTACAATGGACCTCTATGGAAAATCCGTGCAGCGGTCCCCACTGCATGGATTTTCCGCCGGACGGTTTTTTAGAGCGCCGGCGGTCCGAGAAACGTTCATTTTCCCGCCCGATTTTTGGGCGGAATATGAACAAGTCTATTCAGAGGGGGAGGGCTTTTCTCGGCAAACAGAAAAGCCGTCCCTCTGCAGCCGTGTGCACGGCAGCAAAATGGAGAAAATACCGGTCGGATAATCCGACCGGTATTTGCTCTCTGCCGTGGGGACAGGCCCTTAGCGTAGGAGGAGCACCTACTAGACTTTGGGGTCTCATTTTCAATACGATTTTATATAATTTATATAAATTTTATATATCGGTTTTTGTTTTTTATTACTTTTACACAATAGAAATGCGTTTAGAAAAAACTGCACTTTTATGTCGTCATAGTTTGAGAGCCCTAACTTTTTTTTATTTTGCCGTGTATGAAGCTGTGTAGGGGTTTGTTTTTGCTGGATGAGTTGGTGCTTTTTTTTATTGGTAGTATTATGAGGTTCACTTTTATTATGGTTTTTGTGAGGCGATTTGAACGCTTTTTTTTTTTTTTATTGTAGGGGCTTGTTTTTTGCGGGATGATTTGACGTTTTTATTGGTATCATTTTTGGGGAGACCAGGCTTTTTGATCTGTTTTTTTGGAAGGCAGGGTGAAGAAAAACTGCAATCCTATTAGTGTGTTTTATTTTTAACAGGGCTCACTTTGCATTATACATGACAAGTACATTTTACTTTGTGGGTCAAGATGATTACGGCGATAACCCATTTATATAGGTTTTTTTTTAATGTTGAAGTGCTTTAAAATGTGTTTTTATGCATCACTGTCTTCTGATAGCTATAACTTTTTAATTTTTCCATATACAGAGTTGTGTAAAGATAGTGGGTTTTTTTGGGCATTCACTGTGGGGGTTAATTAACATGATAGATTTATAAGGTAGGTTGTTAAGCACGAGGTGATACCAATTATGCATACTTTTATTTTTGATATTTTTTAGTGCAATTAGTGTTTGTAAAGGGAAAAAGGGCGGTGTACGTGACTTTTATTTTTGTTTTACTGTTTTTTCACTGTCAGTCACCATGCCCAGCAATGCCCACAATGCATTACCGGGAATGGTGACTTCAAAGACAGAATGGAAGGCGTTGTATACCTTCCGGGCTGTCTGGTAGGAGACAGCAGCCGTGCGGCTGCTGCGCCGACTAAGCACAGAAGGAGCATGCTTCTATTGTGTGTCATTTAGCTGTTGCAATCACTAGATCATGGCAGCTAAGGGGTTAATCGCCCCCGAGTGATCTACGGTTGGAGCCGATGCTGAGGTATGTTGGCTGTAATATACAGCGGACATACTGCAGCGATCATGTGACCTCTGTTTTAGAGTTTGCACGATCCCCAGAACGGATCCATACGTTCAAGTGCGTTAACCCCCAAACGACTTGGATGTATGGATAACAAATAATGCCCTAGTTGCATTCCAACAGGTTTCCCCACTTCCAGTTGTGTTTCTTTCGGAGAATGAAAAAAAAGCATGTGGGCAGATAGTGTGGGAGCCCGATATAGCTCCCACTCACACTACCCAAGATCTACATGTGTTGTGTTCTTTTTATGTCTATTAATATGGTACTAGTAAAAGTTGTGTTTTTAAATCTAACCTTATTTACATTAATGTAAACCTAATATTTTCAGGCAGCAAAGGTCTAGCAGAAGACCATCTCATTTGGGGCTAACTTTAGAACCAGTCAACAGATATCCTTTTAAACCCTGCTTGTGCAATAATTACTTTTAAGTGGATGTACAAAAAGTACTTTTTGTCATTATCATTGGGGGATACAGAGTTGACCTTTGGTATAGCCTTTTGTATAGAGGTGGCACTAAGCAAAAAGGAAAAAAAAAAAAAGGGAAGGCTCCTCTCGGCATACTATTTCCCAGCTGCAAGCATTGAGCTAAGCAGTTTTGGTGTAGTGCCTGTATGAGGCAGGCATGACCTGCTGTGTGTGCAGGGGTGAACCAGCATGATTTTCCTTTCTGCAAGTCCTGCATCTGCAGAAGTGGAGTTTTCACCTAACCCCATTCTGGCATGAGGTACCGAAGGAGTTGAACCCCCCGTACACCTGAAGACGCTGGAGAGCTATGTCTAACTTGCTCTAACTCGCACCATAGTTAGGCAAGGTACTTGTGCTCTCTCCTTCGTAAAGGTCTGATGGTCATTGTTTTTTTTTTTTTGTTCAATGGAAATTTTTGGGTCCATATTGGGTGAAACATCACACTTTGGCTCATGCCATACATGCTCAGGCTTCTATTCAGATCTAGAAAATCTTTTCATCTTTATTAAAGATTTCTGTGTAGAGAAGCAAAACTGAGTGTTTTGTAGCAGTTTTGCATTCTCCAGCTTGCGGGACAGTAAAGAAATGCCTTTGTTCTATTTTCTTCCTAGTTCCTGCCTCTTCCCCAACCTCCTCATGCAGAATCTTAAGTTGGGTTAAGGCAGTAATCTTACATGCCTTCTTTGCTGTTGTTCTGTGCTTGCTGGGCATTGTCTGCCTTATTATTTTCCACGGACCAATGTCTCAAAGTTTTCCAGGGACTGCCTAGTCTTCCTGGAGTTGTTCAATCTCTGTTTTTTTCCAATCTCCTTTAGTTGTTTCATGACGACTTCTGGTTGTATTCAGGTCTTGGGGCCATCAGTCTTGTCAATTTTACGTTTACACTGGACAGCCTCACTATAATCTCCAGTCTCCTTCCTCTTACCTATGTTGAAAGGAGGTGGAACAGCGCTCTTCGTTATACATTGTGGTTTCACACCTTCTTTTCTCCAGGATGGTTTTGTTTTTGTCTAGATGGCATCCTTTACATCATGCACCTTAAGAGGATCTCCACTTCTTTCACTTGGGTGCTTTTTTCCACCGGTCTCTGCAGTGACTCATTGGCCAATGTGCTATCGAGTCTCTGCTCTGTAGGTGTGTTAGACAGCGAACTTGTCTTCTCTTCTTGCTGCCTTCTGTTACACAAGTTGCGCATTGAATCCTGTTATATTTAACTTACTTGCAGGATTATGCAGACACATGTTTAAGTTACCAATCGGCCTAGACTTTCTTGTTTCCCCCTGCTTTTGGACATCCCATGGTCTATTCTGTGTCCCCCAATGATATTGACAAGAAATATTGATTTTTTTTCAAATTTGCCGTAAAATTCTTTTCCCATCGGATTCATTGGGAGGGACTGCTCCCACTCAGTTTATCCTTTGGTGCTTCAGCATCTGCTGATCCTCACAGCGTGGTTTCTACTCCATTCTCACCTATCCGCATTGTTTGGCTAGGACTTTTTAGTTTTTCCTTCTGTGAGCTTCTCCCAGTTACTCCTACTGTTTTTGCACAAACTCAGTGCCTGCAGCTGGGATATAGGATGCTGGGAGGAGCCTTACCTTTTTTGGTTTAGTGCCACCTCCTTGTAGCAATCCATTCCCAAAGTCAATGCGGTGTCCCCCAATAAATCGGGTGAGAAAATAAATTTTATAGTAAGTACAAAAATCCCTATTTAAAAGAGGACATGTACACTCACCGGCCACTTTATTAGGTACACCTGTCCAACTGCTCGTTAACACTTAATTTCTAAAAAGCCAATCACATGGCGGCAACTCAGTGCATTTAGGCATGTAGACATGGTCAAGACAATCTCCTGCAGTTCAAACCGAGCATCAGTATGGGGAAGAAAGGTGATTTGAGTGCCTTTGAACGTGGCATGGTTGTTGGTGCCAGAAGGGCTGGTCTGAGTATTTCAGAAACTGCTGATCTCCTGGGATTTTCACGCACAACCATCTCTAGGGTTTACAGAGAATGGTCCAAAAAGAAAAAACATCCAGTGAGCGGCAGTCGTGGGGGCGGAAATGCCTTTTTGATGCCAGAGGTCAAAGGAGAATGGCAGACTGGTTCGAGCTGATAGAGCAACAGTGACTCAAATAGCCACCCGTTACAACCAAGGTAGGCAGAAGAGCATCTCTGAACGCACAGTACGGCGAACTTTGAGGCAGATGGGCTACAGCAGCAGAAGACCACACCGGGTGCCACTCCTTTCAGCAAGAACAGGAAACTGAGGCTCCAATTTGCCCAAGCTCATCGAAATTGGACAGTAGAAGATTGGAAAAACGTTGCCTGGTCTGATGAGTCTCGATTTCTGCTGCGACATTCGGATGGTAGGGTCAGAATTTGGCGTCAACAACATGAAAGCATGGATCCATCCTGCCTTGTATCAATGGTTCAGGCTGGTGGTGGTGGGTGTCATGGTGTGGGGAATATTTTCTTGCACCTTTGGGCCCCTTGGTACCAATTGAGCATCGTTGCAACACCTTGTTGAATCTATGCCACGAAGAATTGAGGCAGTTCTGAAGGCAAAAGGGGGTCCAACCCGTTACTAGCATGGTGTACCTAATAAAGTGGCCGGTGAGTGTATATGTCCTGTTGGGTGGACCATCAGAATAATTTTCCCTGATGGGCTTGAGGACCTTAACGGGGTTTTCTTGCTACAAAAATCATATCTGTAGTGATGGGGACAGTAAACATAAGCACTTTTGCAATTGGTTTGCATTACCTAAATCATTTAGTATAGCAAGTATGAGTTAATCTGTGTGTCTAGGCCTAAATCGGCAGTGGGGTCGGGCCACTCCCCCTTTGCTGTCATTGGCTGACTGATATTTAGTTCAGCCTGTTGGGACAAGCCCCCTGAATGGAACACACCCCCTGTGCTGTGATTAGCTGGCTGCATTCTGTGCTTACTCCCCTCTGAGCGAATCCCCTCTGAGCCATTCTGTGATGGCTGTGTCTGTATAATAGAGGCTGTCTGAGCTCCTCTATGCTTATCTCCCAGCTCTGTATGAAGGATCTGGGCAATTACTGAGTCTCCAGCTGCTAGATTCACTCTCTCTCCACCCATATAATACAGGCTTATACACGCCCCCTCTACCTCCCGCCTGATAACAGAGGGGGAGCAGAGTGCATTTCTCACATTTGCTTCATCATTTCAAGCTGTATGTATAACTGCTTACACCAATGTAGGTGTTCTGGTTACAAGAATTTTGTGGAAGGAAGTGGCAGCTCACCAGACATGAGAACTGACCACCCCAGGAGGTCTGCAGAGCTGTTACATCCTCTCCCTTCCACTGCTCACACAGAATGATGTCACCAGTCTTCAGTGAGGGCCGACAAGCCTACTGGGAATAGGGACACGCCCCTGGATTTGAAACTGTAAGAGACAGAAACAGCTCAAGTCTGCGAAAGCTTGTGATGAGAAGAAAACCCTTTTAAGTCTTTTTTTACTTTTTTTTTTTTTACTTTTTTTTTTTTTTAATTCTTCTAATCATCCACCATAATAATGAATTGTGCATTTCGTTTTCATAAAAAATGTGATTGTATTGCATTCTGTATATCTTCATAAATGCTGTAGAAATTTACACCTGTGGAAATGTTGCATCGAATTTGCTACAAAATTCACATATATCCCATGCTGATTTTGCAGTGAGTTTGCAGTCATATGTGTAAAGGAAAAGCTCCGCTATATGTCGCCTTACCCTGTGATATTACAGAACATGGAATGGCTAATGTTTTTGTTCCTTATAGAGGAAAGTACAAAATGTTTCTGTGCTTGTTTTTCATTGTAGATTGTATTATATTATATTGTCGGTATAATGTAAACCTTTTCATGTTATTTAGATTCTATATAAGTGTATTGCAATCAATGTGTATAGATACTGAAAATAATTCCTAGCTTGCTATAAAGAGTTTATTTACTTTTTTTATCTTTTATCAGTTCTGTGGATCACATTAATCCACTGTGCTGTTCTAATTCTAATAAGATTATTAGGTTTACATGTATCAGTTTTTAAAAAGGCTTATATCAGATTTTCTTTATCCCATTAGCAGAAAATATATTCCATCCTGTAATTTTTCGTTGCATTACAATAATTCTTGTATTGCACTCTTGTTAATGTAAACACTACACAAGAAATATGTCATTGTTTCATACTGCACATGTATAAGATGCTTATGGTATTAGGCCTCTCTGAACTGGCTAAGTGGCAAACCATGGTAATTGCAAAAGGGTATACAAGAAGAAGCAGCACTCCAGAATTGAAGTAAAACTACAAGATTTATTCACTCATTGTTCAGAAGACTGCGTTTTACTCCTCCGTGAATTGTTTTCAATCATTGTGAAGGAAGTGTTACAGCAGATTAATATCTTCTACATCTATATGCTGTAACACTGTTCCACTTTGAGAATAGCTTTGGAGTAGCTGTAACGGCATGTGAGCAATGAATAAACAAACAGGTTTTTTTTTTTAGAGAGAGTTGCTTCAGACCCATGGAAACATTTGCTCCCACTCATTGAGTTTTATTTTTAACTGCATTTTTTTACTACTTTTAAGTAGCCTATCTCATTATACTGTGAAAAAATTGAAAAAAATTTCCTACCTCAGCCATTCCAGCACCACCGGACCTCTTCAAGAATTATGTCCCATAGATTATTTTCTATTTGGAGATATATAATGTTTGTGCTGCCTGGTACCACAAAGTAATCCTGCCATAGGCATGACATGTTAACTAGGTGTCAGATGGACAATTTTACTTTTGATACTACACACACATATATAACGCCATTTGGTAATGTAATAAGTTCACCACACACTTTGTCTTGGTGCAAAAGCGTAAACAGATATAAACCATTTCATAAGTCCACAGGTCTCAGTCATGTCTCAGCCTGCTTGCTTAGCCTTGATGAGTTCACATCTGGTAAAGATATGAAAAGCAGTTGTGGAGAAAGAAACCGCAGCATGTAGCACTCCAATTGTTGTGGCAGCACAGCAGACTATACAGTGCTTTTTTTTTTTTTTTTATAACCTTTACCAGATTGGATGTGATGAATACCATGCAAATGTTGGTGCAATTTTTGGACTAATTAAATGATTTATCTATTCTTCTGGTATATATGCATTATGGAGAGTTGTTCTCCTGTTGAAACCTTTAGGGTATGTTCACATGGCGTTTTTGAAGAGTAAATTTACTTTTCTGCCTCCAAATCTGCTTCAAAGAAAAGTCTGATTAGAAGCGTATTTTGAAGCCTATTTTGAAAAAGCCTATCCCCTTTGTTTCCTGTGGTGACTTTACTTGCGTAAACGACTCCAGAATTGACATGTCACTTACTTTTGCAGCCATAATTGTGTCCAAAAAGCAACTCTCAATTATGCTTGTGAAATACGCTTCCTGTGAACGACGAGGCATAATTTACAATTTATTCAGTGACAGAAAAACTGAAGATTGTCTGAGGCTGAACATGTTAGAATATGGCCCAAAAATGCTGTGTGAACATACCCTTATTGTCAATATAATAAAAATATTTACACTTTTGCATCAAGACGGTCTGAGCTGTGGATTTACTACATTAGCACTGGGATTATTATCCTTCCACTGAGCCCCTGAAAAATCTACTGAAGGTGTGCAGTACCATTCCTACTACCTGCAACACCATATGGGACAGGGGAGAATCAAATAAGAATGGTTCAAGTTAATGATGTCATGGAGTTTCTCATTCGAGTTTCTAAATACAGAATAAAAGAAATTGCCTCTTGCAGTAACTGGTAACAGTGCTCATTAAGTTTCCTCAGTGCAAAGATAGAATTTAGGCTGCAGAGAAAGCATTTAAACGCTGAAAATTCTGTAATTCTTCACACATTTAAGCAGTGATTTAGATATTAAAAGGGATTGTCCAGCATAAGAATATTTTTTCCCTTTTTTACTGCTGGAATTAGTAATGAGGATAAACTTGGATTAACAGACTCTTTCTCACATGACACCAGGGATGGAAAAGGGCGAATTGGATACAATTTGTCCATTTTCACTTAGGGTGTACTCACTTTTGTTGCCAGCAGTTTAGATATTGATAGCTATGTGTTGGGTTATTTTGAGGGCACACCACATATACACTAGTAAACAAACTGTACACTGACTACCTTACACTGTATCAAAGTGTCATATCTTCAGTGTTGTCCCATGAAAAGATATACAATATTTACAAAATTTAAAGCGTGTACTCATTTTTGTGAGAGAGTATGTTAACACGGCGTGTATGCAGGGCATAATTCGGCATGTAATTGTGCTGCAATACGCGGGAATTACGCCCAACAAATACTGTAATTCATAGCTCTCATTGATCGCAATGATTACCTGCCGTCTTTCCCAACGCGTATTACTTGTTGCTGGCACTTGCGCGTTGGAGAAAGTTAATGTCAGTGGGATCTTTTCAGAAGTATGTGCTTCTGAAGCAACAGGCGTATAGCGTATATTCGTGCCACTATACGCCGGCAATACGCCGTGTGAACATGGCCATACTGTAACTTGTGGGGTGTTTATTTAAAAAAGCAGCAACCCCACTAACACTGGGAGATGGTTACACAGATTCTGTATAATAATTTGATCGGTAACCTCATCTGGTTTTCAATGGCCACTACAAATACTCTGTGTGAGAAATCTAGCATCTGAGAATAATTTTTACCCTTGTGTTCCTATATCTTACAGTGAATGGTGCTGGCTTGGCAATGGCCACAATGGATATTATCAAGCTTCATGGAGGAACTCCAGCAAATTTCTTGGATGTTGGTGGGGGGAGCTACTGTCCACCAAGTAACAGAAGCCTTTAGATTGATCACTTCTGATAAAAAGGTATGAGTCTTTTTATATTTTTTTATTTTTCCATGTTATCCTGCTATGGAAACTTAATTTTGAATCCACTAATCGGGTCATGCTGGCGTGTTTAGTTGCGTGTAACTAGGCAGAAGACCCACATGATTTTCATAGAGCACATGGATTTTTTTCTTCTGTTGATATAAAGGTAAATCTTCATGCAGCATTGATTCAGTCTTGTGTTTATAATTTTCTTTACTATTGACTTTGCTTAACAACCAGATTGTACAAGACATAGAATACAAAGTTAAATAGAGCTTGAAGAAATTATCTGAATACAAAATAATAGTGCAAGATGTTCAGCCCAGTGGGATTTATAGTATTGATCCTGACTCATGTCTGTGTGGTCATGTATAACACTGTTTCACACCTTCAGATTATTTCATGCATTGCATTTCCCTTATCCATTTGAGAAAATTATGTCCCTAAAAATATTTGAACCACAATTTTTCTTTAATTGAAGTTTAAAGCTTTAAATCTTTCTTGTTTAGGTTCTAGCAATACTAGTGAATATTTTTGGTGGTATTATGAGATGTGATGTTATTGCACAAGGCATTATAATGGCTGTAAAGGATCTGGAACTCAGGATACCAATTGTGGTCCGCTTACAAGGTAAATAATTAAACTGTTAATGTTTTTGTAGTGTTTTTTCATCTGATTTTGAAAGATATTCCTGGTGGACTTCAACAACAGAGTGTAGCTCTATGCTGCTTTTAGTCATGACCTAACCACTCAGCTTTCACTGTAAAATTGCCATCTGAGCTTCCACAGTACAGTGCTCCCTGCTAACATAAAGTGTGGGCTGTTCTGAATCGGATTTAACAAGTAGAGTTTACTTTTATGACTGGTTTAAAACTTTTGTCTTTTTGTTGCTTTTTTCAAGTGCATCAAAAATGCAGGCAGTAAAAGCACATGCATATTTTCCAGAGTGCTTGCCTTTCTTTTATTAAAATCGACTTTTTATAATCCGCTTTTGATTCAAAGCACAGATGAAATATGATGACGTGTTTTCACATACATCGGCGGCGATGCCTGTGTGCATATGTATTGAAATTGGGCAGGCACATAAGCTTTGCCCACGCGATGGCTACAGGAGCCCACCTGTAACTGATAGCCAGGCTCCTTCTATAATGGCCAGGACTGGGGATTGCTCAGATCCTATCCGTCTAATCCTTGATGTGCCATGGCAGCCAATCTTGGGATGTTGATGGATGACAGCCTAAAAGCCAGACAACAGCGTTAGTTCTGTCTGCGACTTGGGAAGCCTGACTATTTGTCAGGTATATAATACATTGCAGTGCACAAATTAACTGCAATGTATTATAACAGCACTCAAACAATTGCTTTTTTTTATAAAGTCAAAGTAAAAAAAAGTATAGTGAAATATAAATAATGTATATAATTTATATATATATATATATATATATATATATATATTATATTATATATATATATATATATATATACACTAACCACCACACACACACACACAACACCACACCAAACCCACAACTCTCTACTCACAGAAAGTTAGGAATATTTGACTTTTGGTTGATATTTCTGGATTAACATACAATTTTTTTAAATGTAAATGAGACCAGCTCTTAACTTTACAATGCATATGTCCAACTGTTTAATGTTTCAGTACTTTTTGCACAACTTGCTGATCTCTACAAGATGCTTAATCGCAAAATACACAACAGGTATTTGAGTTCAGAATTACCCGATAAATTTAGGGAATTTAAACTGTCCTCTTCCTCATGCTGTTCACATTTTGACATCAGTAGACCAATACAACACTTTGTAATTGATCAACAGTACCGTGCAAGGTTTCAAGAAGGATGTTCTCAGATGGAAGTGGCCACTGAGCTTAGAGTGTCAGTGTTATCGGCAGTCTGCAACACAGATAGAGAGAGACTGGAAGAGTCCCAGAAAGGCAAAGAAGTTTTGGATATCAACTTGAAAATTGCTGCTAAATTTGTATGCCTTCTAACGTCCTTAAATAAAATTAAAGCACGTTTAGCCAATGTTGCCAACATAAAGTAGACCAATAATTTCGAAAACACGCTTGGTCCTAAATGGGATAAAAAAAATGCCTTTTTGGAGCTATCAAAAAGAGGAAGATGTGAACCCAGCCACTACGGGTACTATCCTTTTATCAAACCTTTCACGTCATACTTACATTACAGTTTTAGTTGGAGTCCAGGTGCTGAGACTGCTGCCGATTCCTATAACAGAGGGACAGAAGTGTTCAGCTGTGTGCCCACTAATTTCAGATTGACCATCTGTGGCGAGCTGAGAGAATGGTGTACAGACTCGCCAGTGATTTGCTTCACTTAAGACTATTGCACTTTTGTAACAATATTTTGTCACAGTACATCTAAAAAGCTAAAATGTTTACGGTTCTATGTCTACAGCTCTTATATAGACCAAGTATCTTCATGGTAACATACTATAAACACACCGTTTGTAGCTTGATCCTGCAGTCACATGCCCTTCCATCTGTCCTTTTATTCTTGCTAATATGCATTTAAGGTTCAGGTAGAAGCGGGTCTGCTGTATCAGACTTAACAGGGTTTGTTGGTAATCTATTACCATACCATAAATTTGCATAGGAGCTGTAGACACAAAAGATTTACAGGAGATTTTCAATTTGAAAGTTTGCAAAGTTGCTTAATTTTTCATTTAGATGCATTTAAAAAAAAATGGTTGTGAAAGTATAAAAAGCCTTTAGGCATATTGATATTAAAATATTTTGTGCTGTCAGATCAATTACATTCTGTACGTATTTATTCAAGCTTTCAAAGTTCTATTTTACTGTTGTGAACCGGGGATGAGCTCATAGCTTTTGTATCAAGATGTATTCTTATGACCCTCTATTTAGTTTAAATTAGGTTTGGTCTTTTTTCATTCATGCTTACGGTGGGCGGTTTGTAGGCTAAACCTCTTAGTTGGAATATAGCAGCTAAGAACCAACATAATATCTGAACACTGTTTAATATTAATAAGATTTAAATGCTGTGACAGGTCATATACCGTTTCCTAGCAAATTCATAGGCTGCTTTCATATGAACGATCAACTCACAAAATCACTGCTTCAGTTGAGCATCAGAGAGGTTAAGCTTAATAAACCAAATTGGCATTGCAATGAAAATAACATCTAAGTTACAATACATATTATATATGCATTCCTAATATCTAGTCTGCATGTTTTTTTACTTTTTGCTACAAATTTTGTTTTCTGTTTGTTAGTGGTAAGACACATGGCAAAAGTACAGTCTACTTTCAGAAGACAATTGTTTTCTGTGTGATGTGTACAAGAACATGACACGTCTATTTCAAGTTCCAACCTGTGCCCCTAGACATTTGACCTTTTTTTTCTTAGGGCTTGTGTTTTGTCTGCAAAGACACACACAGGAGAAAATTAGATCATGTTGGATGAGTACTAGATTTATAAAAAGTTGGTGTAGATAGTGGGATGCATAGGAACTTTAAAGGTGTTTTGCCCTCATAGACATTGATGGCATATTTATAGTTTATTCCATCAATGTCAGGTGCGGGTCCCACCTCTAGAATGGGTCCCCGAGACTCTGTTCTGAATAGAGAAGTGACTGCGCAATTACCGTATGCAGCACTACTTTTTCCATTAAAATGACTGACACCGTGACAAAAACTTGACCCTGTTGTAATCAATGGGGTCTGTTATTTAAAGCATCGATCACCCCCGTTACGTGGGGTTTTCTGTTGTAATGACAAAACAAAAAAAGACACACGGCCTGATTCACATTTTCTTATTGAGGGTCTGAATAGAGCATCCTATAAGGCTGACCTGGGTGGACTTGGCAGTGGCACGGTTTGTGGTCCCGGACCTCCAGCACTACTGGTTATTGATGAAAGATGTTTGGGACCTCCTTTGGCATTGTGCATTCTAAGCCTGCCTTTTGGCTCTGGCTTTTTGAGAAGTTTTTGTATTTATTAAATCTGTCTTTTCAAAGTTCTATAACATGTACTCCTCTTCAGTGAAATCTTTTTCCCTAACTAAGCTTTTTCTGTTTTATTTCCTCAGGTACTAGAGTTGATGATGCTAAAGCACTGATAACTGCCAGTGGTCTGAAAATTCTTGCTTGTGATGATCTGGATGAAGCAGCAAAAATGGTAATTGTTGAGAAGTTTCTAACTCTTGACAGCTGTCTGAAAAAGAACTTTAGATCTTATGGCCTGTGAACCTGGCTATTTGGTTAGACATTTTGAAAGATATTTTCTTTTGTTCAGTGTGCACAGTCTAACTTATATTGCTCTTCTATGCTCTAATGGCCCATTCACTTGAAATTACTAATGTTCCAAAATGAAGTATATAAAGCAATATGGTTTGGTTATATGAAACCCTTTCCTGACATTGGACGTACCTTTACATCCTAGTAGAAAGTGACTTCCCAAAATGGACGTAGCAGTACGCCATGGAAATCATGCGGGCTCTCAAGCAGGCCCCGCACAATCGCGACATGGGACCAGTGGTGTATTATAGCTTGCCCTATGATTCATCACCCAGGGCTGGAGTGAGCTCTGGCCATGGGTGATTAACCCCTTAGCTGCAGCAATCTATTGCGATCACTGCAGCTAAGGCAAAGACAGAAGGTGGGAGCTCCTTCTGTCAGTGCAGCAGTGGTGCGATCGCCACTGCTGTCTGCTCACCTCACAGCCCGGGAGTGTAAGAAACACTTCCGGCCTGTCTGTGACGTCACCATGACCGGCACTGCCTTGTGGGCATGTCCAGGCATGGTGAGTGACAGTTGCCATAGAGACCAGTACATAGCAGTTCTGCTATGTACTGATCTCTATTGCATCAGTGATCTGAAGACCACTGATACAAATCCACTATGGGGAATAGTGGAAAAAAATTTGAAAAGGTGAAAAAAAAACTTAACAAAAAATCCCTCCACAAACACGAAAAATAAAATAAAAACACGTACACCACCCCTTTCTCCTTTACAAATGGCAGTCACCACAATAAAGATGAAAAATATAGTACACATTTGGTATCGCTGCGTCTGTAATGACCTACCATATAAATTTATGTTAATTAATCTGCACGGTGAACGGCGTAAAAAAAAATCACAATCAGGATTTTTGTTCATTCTGCAGCACATTAAATGGAATAAAAAGCGATCGAAAACTCATATAAACACAAATCATCCCAAAAAAAAAGTCCTTACACAGCTCTGTATACGGAAAAATAAAAAAGTTATGGCTTTTAGAATATAGCAATGCATAAATATTGTTTTACACAATATAAACCCTTTTTTCTTTAAGCACCGCAACATAAAAAACTATATAAATTGGGTATCACCATAATTGTATCGACCCACAGAATAAAATAACTTGTCAAGTATACTGCACGGTGAGCCCTGTTAAAAAATAAATAAATTAAAAAAACACTACTAGGTTTGCAGTAGTTACTTAACTATGGCTTCCAAAAAACGGATTAAAAAGCGACCAAAAACTCATAAATGCCAACATGATACCAATAAAAACGTCAACTCATCCCACTAAAAACAAGCCGCTGCGCAGCTCTGTACACAGAAAAATAAAAAAGTTATGGCTCTCAGACTATGGTGATGCAAAAATGTGTTTTCTTTTTGAATAAAAGTATTTTTATTGTGTAAAAGCAGTAAAACAAAAAACAATATACAAACTGGTTATCACTGTAATCGCATTGACCTGCTGAGTAAAGCTAGCGTGTCATTTATACCGCACAGTGACTGCTGTAAAAAATAAAAAACACTACCAGGATTACTGTATTTTGTTAAAAACGCCTCCCAAAAACCTTAATACATGATCAAAGAATCATATGCCCCCTATAATGGCACCAATAACAACGTTAACTCATCCTGCAAAAAACAAAAAAACAAGCCCATAATCAGCTCGGTATATAGAAAAAGAAAGTTATGGTATTAGACTATGAAGACATAAAATCGCAATTTTTTTTTTATAAACGCATTTCTATTGTGTCAAAGTAATAAAAACCTAAAAAAACAATCTAAAATTTATATCATTGTAAATGTACGACACACATGGTAAAGTTATCATGTCCCTTTCACTGCACGGTGAACTCTGTAAAATTGAAGCTCAAAAAACAATGTTGGAACTCCACTTTCCCCCATTTTCATGGCCCAATGCAAAAAACAAAAAAAAAACAAAAACATGAAACAACTGTGTGCCCAAAATTCACAATACACCCCTAAATAAGATCCATGAGGGATGTTGAATTCAAATCGGGGCGACTTCTGGAAGGTTTCACCTGTTCTGAAACTTTGGGGGCTTTGCCGATGCGACATGGCACCCACCAAAATCTGCATTCCAAAAGCCAAATAGTGCTCTCTCCCTCATACGGCCTGCCATGTGCCCAAAAAGCAGTTTACACCCACATGTAGGGTATTGCCGAACGCCTGAAAAGTAGTTAATGACCAGAACATTTTTTTAGTTTTTGCCTCCTTGCGTTTCAACAGTTGTAACTTTTTTATTTTTTCTTTGACGCAGTTGTATTAGGCCTCGTTTTATTCGCGACAAGTTGTACTTTATTGTACTTTATGGGGGAATAGTTTGAGTTCACTTATAAATAATTGCAGAATTTTTTTTATTTTTAAAAAATGTTTGTTTTTTTAAAAAAATTTTTTTTACACCATTCACATTTCACACTTAATCATTTGTTAGATTAATTCTACAGGCTATTATGGTCGTATGGATACCTAATGTGTAGAGGTTTTTTTGTGTGTAATATATGCACAATTATTTTTTATTAAATATTTATTTATTTTTTTATTTATTTTTTACACTTTTTCTGTTAGGTTTTTTACTTTTTTTTTTAAATCCCATGAAGGGTGAACTGTTTTACTTTTTTTTTTTGTTTTTTTGCACTTAGTAATAGCATATTTATATATGCTAATACATTTATAATCTGTGTCAGTCTGACACAGGCAGTGATCAAGACAGCACACAGTCTGCCTGGTCACTGTCTTGTTACACAGACAGCCCTGGGTCAAAGGGCTGACTGTGCAGCCGTTCCCTGGGTTCCGATCACCCGACAGAGCAGGGAAACCCTCTGATTGCGCTGCGGTGACGATCCGCCGCAATCAAAGGGTTAAAGCATCGGGTTGCGGAGGTTCCCCCGCTCCCCGGTGCTCGCCGGGGATGCTCTGGGATCAGGGCTGTGTAGTACAGCCCTGATCTCAGCGCAGCTGTAGCGCCCGGAGCCGCAAACTCTGATGTCTGCATAACATAATTTGGGGGGCTTTTTTTCCAGGATTCCTTTTTAATAATGAAACATTTTCAGCTAAAATTGCAGATGGAAAAAAAATAAATTTTTCAATTTTCACTGCCTAACACTGAAAAAAAAATTGTTAAACACTTGTGGGGTCGATATACTCACCACACCCCTGGATATATTCCTTAAAGGGGTGTTATCGTTTCATTAAATGGTCTTCAGAATAAGGGGACAGTGAAAACAAGTAACTTTGCAATTGGATGTCATTAGCAAAGCTGCCTTGTTCTCACAGTGTCCCTTATCTTGTGTTTTTATTTGCACTGATATCCATTGTGGGTCTAATCCCTCCTCCTTGCAATTCACTAGCTGAGAGCTCATTTACATTCTGTACAGCCCCTGGGTCGATTCAAGGAGCTGTGTGTCTGACTCAGAGTTAGGGGCCGTAGCATTTTCTGTTTCCACACCTAGCAGAAACAGACTGCAGCAGATTGTACAATGAGAAAACATGACAGTTTTGACCCTGTGCCTAACTCTCCTGCATACACGCAGATCTGTGCCGTTCTTAGAAAGCTGTAATACATCTCCAGCTGTGAGAGATCAGTGCTCAGATTAGATTGAATGCAGCCTGTGGTATGTATACAGCTCTTATAAAATAAGACTGATAGGGAGAGACACAGTGATATGTGGACTCGGAGGGGAGGGGGGAGGGGGGTCTCTGGCCAGCAGTGAAGGGGGGATGATGTCATCCAGCTGGGAGGGGAAGAAACGCCCCTGCATTCACAGAGCTGGGAAGCTAAGAGAAGTGTGACTCAGCCGAAGTAAGGAAGCGATACATCCACTTTAAGGGGTGTAGTTTCCTTATGGGTTTTTTTTTAAGGGTGTTAAATTTTAGGTGTTGGCTCTCAGCTTGTGCTCCTAGGAAAACACCTTTAAAATACATTTTAACTTGAGTAATATTGCCATTTGGCAATCAGTTATTGCTGACCATTTGATGTAGAAAAAAGGGCTTTTTCATGTCACTAAATAAAGACATAGAGTTAAACATGCATCCCTGTAATGCTGTTGAAGAAATTATCCACAAGAGAAATCCATTTTATTTTGTTTCTTTCCAACTTGAAGCAACCTGTAATTACTTTATAGGTAATGTTATTTTCCAACATTCAAATGCACAATTTTGTGGTGATTCATATAATATATTTTGACGGGATTTGGAGCACTGTTACTTTTTCAGGACACTAAACTCCCTTGACGCATTCACAGTTGTGTGATCAAATCCTTGCTGCCACTACTAGTGGGAGCTTTAATGAAGTAGGATTTTATCATTTGGGTTCAGGGGTAACTGTATAAACATGTACAGTTTTTAATCACTGCGCAATCGGCTGACATGTTAGGCCATGTTCACACGGCTTAAAATGGGCCGTATTTCAGTCCGTAATTACGTGCCGAAGTGCGCAAATTACGGGCTGAAAACGGCCCATTCATTACGGTAATCCACAGTTCTCATAGAGAACTATGGATTACGTCTCCTCTCCCTGCTCGGCGAATACGCCGCGGTGGGAGATAATTCACATGTCACTTTCTAGCGGCGTATACGCGGCGCTAGCAGTGATTCTCTATGGGCCGGCGAGGTGCCGGCCCCCCGCTCCCGCCCCCGGCCACACGGCGTAACTGCAGGGCGTAATTACGTCCCGCAGTTAAGCCGTGTGAACATAGCCTTAGATGTCCAGCAAAGGTCGTTATATTAAAATGTCTGTTGATACAACAAGGACACTATCCTATGAATATGATTTTTTTTGTATTAGTTGTAAAGGTAAATTTAAAGCCAACCTGTCATCTGACATCACAACATTATCTAAAGGCAGGGGTGTGTATAAAAGAGGGGGACCTGGAACGTCAAGACCATTGGGATTTTTAACTGATCCGATTGTAGGCTTTATATTCTTTGTTGAGATTAACCTAAGGGGTTATTAACTAATTACTTTATCTCCTTTGAGCTTAGAAAGGGAGAGAAATTTCACCCTGGCACTTACAAAAACTGTAGTTGGCTCATAGAAAATTAGTATTTTTTTTTTTTTTAATCTGGTAGAAGGTAGGGGGTGTGTGTGTGTGTTGTGTGTGTGTGTGTGTGTGTGTGTGTGTGGTGTGTGTGTGTGTGTGTTTGTGTGTGTGTGTGTGTGTGTGTGTGTGTGTGTTGTGTGTGTGTT
The DNA here is from genome assembly GCA_025379985.1 of Phyllomedusa bahiana. Lineage (NCBI taxonomy): Eukaryota > Metazoa > Chordata > Amphibia > Anura > Hylidae > Phyllomedusa > Phyllomedusa bahiana. Next base: position 8,764 of record JAODAL010029123.1, on the reverse strand, counting down.
GTGTGGTGTGTGTGTGTGTGTGTTGTGTGTGTGTGTTTTACAAGGCAGCGTACTTTTATGATTGGTGGAAAGTAAGTGACACTTCTGGAAATATTAAATCTTATTTCAAACAGCTCTATAGTAAATTTAAATTTAAGTAAAGTGGGTTCAAGAGCTACCACTGTCCTTAATGCAAGGTCAAGCTGTTTTTGCTGCGCTTGATAGCGGAGACCTGTATATGGACTCCCTGCCGTGCAGAACATGACCAAGAGAGTGGAAATAAATGTACAAATCAAAAAGCCACCTTTTATCAAATGACATTTGAAATTTTGAGTCTTTATTCTTATGCGATTTAGCAAACTTCACAGTCATGGCAAGGTCAATATATTTTTCCTCATCTTTTCAAACCCTGTTTGTGCTACACAGAGACGACAACTGCAATATAAAGATTTCTTTTCTAGGCTACCTGTGTTTTGTTTTTTTCATTGGCCTGTGTAATGCATTTCTTTTAAAATCTATCCATCTTATTATTATTTTATTTTTTTTAGCAACACTTTTCAATGTCATTTTTGATGTGTTCTCATTTAACGTATCTCGGTGAACTTTTTTTTTTTTTTTTTTTTTTTATGTCGCTGGAAGGATGGTTGCTGTACATCAACATCATTGGTCTCCAGATTACATTAATCTCTTACATAGTACAGGCAATTATTTTTAATTAAGTTAAGAATTCAGATTTAAAGGATTGACAATATATAGATATTGCATCCCAAACTCATTTTTGTTTTGTGAGGACTAAATGGTGGGCTTACCTTCAAACCTTTTTTTTCTTGCAAAGGACCAGTGTTCTCTGCATTAAGGGGTCTCCTCTTCAGTTGCCTGGCGTGTCTGGGGTCTGCTTTGTTCTGCTTGACTCTTCTTGGTGACTTGGAGGAGGGATCCTTTTGTTTTGCAGCATTTCTATGTATGTCTCCGCTTCTTGGAGAGTTGCCCGCTCCATCAGGTCCATTATTCCTCTCATCGAATGGAAAAAATAGCACATATATAACAAATTAATAAAGAATAATGAAACCTGGGAGCAGAGTTTTAAGAGCAGTTTTTTTTAAATATGCATTTATTGAACATTATCCATCTATCTATCCACACACACTGCCCATAAAAAGTTAGGTGTATTTGGCTGAAATTTCAGGATGGGCACAACCTTTCTAGAATTTTTTTTATATGAACTAAATGAGACCATCTCTTATCTTTAGAATGCACATGTCCAACTGTTCAGTGTTTCAGTACTGTTTGCACAACTTCCTGATCTCTAACAAGGAGCTTAATGGCAAAATTCACAAGAGGTGTTTGATCCCTGAATTACCCAATAAATTTAGAGGATCAATTTGAATTGGGATTTAAACAGTCCTCATCATGCTGTTCACATTTTGACAACATGAGACCAAAACAACACCTTGCAAGTCATCAACGCTACCCGATCATTCTGAGCCTTCGAGCATATGCTCTCAGACGGAAGTGGCCACTGAGCTTAGAGTATCACAGATTGTCATCAGCAGGTTGCAACAGAGGTAGAGACACTTGAAAAGTCACAGAAAAGCAAAGAAGTGGACGTCCTTTGGGTACATCACACACTAATGACTGCTGTATTGTAAGCAATGCCCTCCGGAATGGGATGAACAAACAACTCCAGGCATGTTTAAGGGAGGTGAGAGGCAGCCAAGTGTCATGTCAGACCATTTGTAACCAGTCACATCAGCGTGGTAGACAACCTGACTACACCACCAGGCACAGACCTCATAGTCTTGCATTTGCCTGGGATCATCTATGCTGGACGATCGACCAGTGGTCCTCAGTGCTGTTCAGTGATTCACTGTGTGCAGAAATGATGGCCACCAACGATGCTGGAGACGTTAAGGAAAGCGCTACCGTATGCATCAGCCAGGTCAGGTATAGGTCAGGTACCTTTGCCGGTTGTCTAACATGCAGACCACGCTGATGTTAACGAATGGTCTGATGTGTCACTTGGTTGCCTTTCACCTCCCTTAAACGTGCCTGATTTTGTGTGACATTCATTATCCGGTCCTGCAGGGCGTTGTTTACAATGAAGCATTCATAGGTGTGTAATGTAGCTAAAGGACTTTTCATTGACACTTCCAGTCTCTGTACCTATGTTGCAACCTGCTGATGACACACTGACACTCTAATCTCAGTGGCCACTTCCGTCTAAGAGCGTCCAGCTTGAAGCCTCACCATGCCGAAGTACTGTTGATTAATTGTAAGGTGTTGTCTTGGTCTCATGATGTGATAATGTGAACAGCATGATGAGGAGGACTGTTTAAATCCTAATCAATACACCTGTTGGGAATTTTGCCACTAAGTTCCTTGTCAAAGATCAGAAAGTTGTGAAAAAAAGTACTGAAACAGTTTGACATGTGCATTCTAAAGTGAAGACCTGGTCTCATTTAGTTGATTAAAAAAAATTCAAGAAATGTTATGTTCATACTGAAACTTCAGCAAAAAGCCAAATTTGTGTAGTTTATTAGTGTGTATTTATATAGTGTCTGTGAGAGTCTCTTCTGATCTTGTGTAGAACTGTCTAATGCCATACTTGAATGGCTAATTTAGTAACATACCAGTAAGGAATATAATTGTTCTATTGGATGGTTTAAGGTTAGTGCAAGGCATGTATTTGCAACTTTTTTTTTTTTTTTAATATAAGTTAGCTTTATTAACTCTCTGGTGACGTGGACACTACAGCCAGCTAATCCCTGCTGTAAAGGATGAGGGATGGCCTCCATCATGAATACAGTAGACACATAGCGAAGAGTCTGATATATTTTTTGATTTCTCCAATAGCACAATTATTTTCATGTCGTTTTGGCTCATAGGACTGCTGCCCTTTTGTTCAGCTAACAGAACCGCTTTCAATGTGCATGGAACAGTCTGGATAATGAAACCTATTACTAGGATTTAGTAGCAATAGAACATAAAATGCTTTACAACATACATAGTGGTAGTTTGTGATGTTCCAGTCTTTAGAATTACCTATAAATTTTAGAAGGTGCTTATAAGTTCCATGCTTTTTAAAACATGTATTCTTATCCTTCCTAGGTTGTTAAGCTGTCAGAAATCGTGACACTGGCGAAACAAGCTCAAGTGGATGTAAAGTTTCAGTTACCAATCTAATGCTGTACCAGCATTTTTTTGGCTTGGAAATTTTGTGGTTTTTTTTCTCCTTCTCTTGTCTAGGTTTTAATTATATGCTTGAAATTACTTAAAAGATGGTTGGTGTTTAACAGAGATGCTGCTTTGGAACTCATCACTTCACATATACAGTATATGCACAGTTTCTCCATTCTAAATTTCCCATCACAGCTTTTATGTTGTAAAGAATTGCTGAAACTATAGCTGACATACAAGTTGTTTCTTCATAAATAAGTATCCTCCGCATTACAACCAGCAATATACGGTTTATGGAATGTGAATGCTTTCTTGGATTATTGTGGAAGTCATCTTTCATCGCATCCTATGACAACCTTCCTTTTTAGTTTTCTGTCTTGCTGTATTGTATAGATATAGTTAAACAACTTGTATTTTAGCTTCAGTTCAGATTAAAACCACTGCTATCCAGAGTGCTAAATGTACATATATAGCAACCATTTTATCATTTGACATTGTATTGCTTTTACTGTCACTACATTCTACTATGCCTGGCAAAAAGGCCAATTACCACCGTAGCCAAATTGAAATTCTACTTAGTGTCGCAATGCAGAACCAGTTTATTGTTCTAAAGCTTTGTAGATCTGTACTGTATATTGTACAGGAGCACCTAGAAAATATATAATTGATTTAATCTGTAAAATATATCATAGGGATTTCATCACCATGGTCTCACTGTTTCTGCACTATTTTGCTCTGTAGACAAAGTTCTGGACTTATAGACAGTGCAACCATAAATGAAGTAATTTGGCCACCACATAGGAGTAATTTGAAAGTTGTTGATGGGACATATACATTTTTTTTACATTTAACGTTGGCACTTTAATAACATGAATTCCTTAGTAACACAGGCTCTGCTCACCCTTACTATGGTCTCTTTTCTTAACTTATATAACTTCTCACACAGATGCCATTGAACTACAATAGGGTCTTTCTGGTTTCCTTTAACGTTTCTGGTGTTTTGAGGGAATAATAGATTATTCTTGCTGTTAAAAACACTGGAACCTCTGACCGATCAGAAACAAAACACAAAAGTAAAAAGAGCTCAAATCTGTTCTTATGGACTTCCCAAATTATTCATTTTATTTGATGTCTATTTATGAATTAATGGAGTGCAGTAGGCAGACATTTTACTCTATTTCAGATCACGATCAGGTTAAACTTAATTTTAGTACTGAAATGACAGTTCTATGAGTATGTAGGGCTTGCCAGCATTTTCACTTGTTCATGATGAGTTGAATTGTTGGACTTTTGTACCTTAGCCCACAAATCTGCTGATCCTTACATGTTCTCTCCTTATCCTGGACTTCTATTCTATATACAAGTAGAGCAAGGTAACATTAACCGTGAGATATTCTGCTAGTCACCAAACCATTCAGCGTTAGGCTGCATAGTACACTGTGTTCAGCTTGTGTTTTTTTTTGTTCTTTAAAACCTTTGTTCTTCAGGGGCATTTCTCCCAGTCACCTTTTTTGGATTTTACAACATGTTTTAAAAAATGATTTTTAAAAAATAAAGTCCTGATACCTATTTAACATGGGTGCAAGATGTTACATTTTGACCGAATTGAATATCAACCAATAAAACCGTAAACGTAAAATCTTTATTCTGTTGAGTCATAATGAGTGCAAGGAGTTGTGTGTGGCTAAATAGGGTTAACAGAAGGGAAATTAAAATTTTAAAGAAGAGTTCAGATATTTGCATAAATGCTGATTTTTATTTATTTTAAAACGCCCTGGATTCCAGGGCTCTGTAAAATTCCAGGGGGTTACATACATAAAATGTTTAAACAAGTGCCCCCTGGTGATAAAATGACTAACAACTGGTCAGAGGGAGGAGGACCCTGCCCCGAAGGCTTTCAATCTTTCAAGTGGTATGCCAGAAAAATTTTTACCATAAAAAGGGGGATGGGCGGGAAATTTTTCCAAAAAATTTGGGGTTTGGGCATTTCGTTTTGAATTTTCCCCAGAAAAAATTTGTTTGGTCCGAATTTTAAGGAACGAAATTTCGTTTAAAAAAAAAGTATTTCCAGGCCGCACAGAGTCTGGGAGGGTGCTGGGAGAACGTTGTTTCCATGCTTAAATATTTCAGGGGGGAGCTTTGGGTTTTGGGCTTATACAAAAGTTGTGTTTTTTGTTGAACCACATGACTGCCGCCGCTCTTGAATCGCTTCACTATAAAATTCCCCGGGGCCTTTTAAAAGGGCCCAAAAAAGGGCCAAAAAAAATGAAGCGGGGAAAGTTGGCCCCGATAAAGTCTGTCAGCGAAAGCTGGAAAAAAAAAAAAAACTAGGGGCTTAGGTGGCAACTTAGTGGCAGTGGGGGGAGGTGATGGCGGCAGCCACAGCAGCTTTAGGTCAGAGAGGGGGCACAATGACTTTTTGGAGGTGGCAAAAAAAGTTTAAAAGGGGCCCCACAGTGGCACAATGACAAAAGTATGGAGGTTATGGAGCAGCCACAACAGCAAAATGAGGTCAGACAGGGGGCACAGTGACATTCTGGAAGGTGGCAAAAACAGGAGTAGGTTTACGAGTGGCACCAAAGAAAACTGGGGGAGGTCACGACGGGGCAAACATGAGGTCAGGCGAGGCACAATGGGCATTCTGGAGGTGGCAAAAAAAAAAGGGTAGGCCACAAAAGGGGGCCCCAATGGGCGTGTGGCGTCACGACAGAAAACACAGCAAACAGAAAGAGGTCAGACAGTGGGGACAATTTACATTTAGAGGTTCAAAAACAGGAGTGGCCACAGAAATGGCACAATGACCAGTTTTGTTGGTCACGACAGGAGCAGCATGAGGTCAGGGAGTGACACAATGGAAAATTTTTGGAGGGGGGGCAAAAAAAACAGGGAGGGGGGCCACAGAGAGGCACAATGGGCAGAGAAATGGAAGGGGGACGGCGGCAGGGAGCAACGATGAGGTTTATAGAGTGGCAAAAATGACCCGTGTTTGGGTGTCACGGCCCCCAGAGCAGCAGCATGAGGTCATAGATTTGGGACAATGGGCAGAGAGTGGAGGTGACGGCGGGAGGAGAACGCAAAGAGGTCATTTGGTGGCAAAAATGACAGGGGTGGCTGTCACGGGGGAAACCCGCCAGGGAGCTTTAGGTAAAAGGGGTGGCACAATGCAGAGTGTGGAGGTGGGTGGCAATACCAGTCCCTGGCAAAGGGTGGGGGGGTGGCAGGTGGGAAATTGTCAGATGTGTGGCATAGGCGGGTTTGGGGGGGCATCAGAATGTGGTGAGGCAGGTAGTTTGAACCCAGACTCATTTCTCACAGTTTGGGTGAGGCGTCATGGCTGATGTAGTCTGACGCCTAAGGCATTGGTGTGTGGAAATCTGGCGATCCACGCCTGATTCATCTTGACAAAGGTCAGTCGTTCAACATTTCCGTTGACAAGCGGGTTTTTCTTGGGGTAACGATGGCCCCCGCCGCACTGAACACCCGCTCTGATGCCACACTATTGGCCGGGCAGGACAGCTTCTCCACTGCAAACTCGGCAAGTTGCGGCCACACATCCAGTTTGGCTGCCCAGTAGTCCAGCGGATCTTCTAACTGGGGTGGCAGAGTGCTGTCCAAGTAGGCCACCACCTGTTGGTTCAGGGACTGCTCCAGGTCCTGCTGCTGCTGGCGACTGCCCTCCTCACTAGGCGGGTGAAGGAAGCTGCTCATCAGTGACTCCAGACTTAGGTTGCTGCTGATGGAGCTGGTACTGCTCCTACCCCCCACCTTCCCCAGCAGCCGCGGCAGTAGTATGTGAGCGCTGAGGAACCCCCGGTCAGACCTGTCAGAGGAGGGACGATGCGCACAATAGGCAGCGGCCAACTGATACGGAGGATTTCCCTATAGTATTTGAGTTGGTCCTCCCTCTTAGCAGCTGGAAAAAAGCTCCCATTTTGGACTGGTAGCGAGGGTCCAATAGGGTGAAGAGCCAGAAGACATCCATCTGCCGGATGCTGACTATTCGGCTGTCACTAGCCAGGCAAATCAGCATGCTGCGGGCCATCTGCACAAGTGACTCGAGGGGCTCCCTGCCTCCATCTCCACTGTATACTGCCACGGTGCTTGCGGGTCATCTGCTCATCTTCCTCCTCTCCAGCTACCTCCTGCCCCTGCTCCTGCGCCTCCTCTCTTGTCTACTGGGTAGAAAATCCACTCATTTCACCAGACAATGCTTCTGCTCCAATGTCCTTCCTCCTCCTCATTTCAGTCCCCACCGGACTCATGTGGCCGCGAGATGTAGTCGCACAGTCTCCAGTCCCCTGCCCAGACAGATTTTTCAGCATCTGTTCCAGGACATGAAGCAATGGAATGACGTTATTCATCCCGTAGTCCTGGCGACTGACAAATAACGTGGCCTCGAATGGCCTCAGCAAACGGCAGGTGTCACGCATGAGCTGCCAATGGCTGACATCAAAGTTACACAGGGGAGTACTTCTGTCCGCCTGGATTATCAAAAAATCGTTAATGGCCTTTCTCTGTTCATACAGTCGGTCCAACATGTGCAGGCTGGAATTCCAAGGGTGGAAACATCGCATATCAGAGTGTGTTGGGGGAGGCGTTCTGCCGCTGCAACTCGAGGAGGGTGTCCCTGGCTTTGTAGGAATGGATGAAGTGCATGCACAGTTTCCTGGCCATTTTCAGAATGTTCTGAAGATCGGTGGAAGACTTCAGGAACCTTTTCACAACCAGATTGAACACGTGCGCCATGCAGGGCGCATGGACCATCCCTCCTCGGTGCAGCGTGGACACCATGTTCCTCCCATTGTCCGTCACCATGGTTCCGATTTGCAGTTGGCGCAAATCGATTTCTTGCTGCATGACGCGGAGCAGTTCCTCCCCTGTGTGACTTCGTTCGCCGAGGCAAGCCAGGTGTAGAACTGCGTGACACCGCTGTGCCCTACACATGTGGTATGATGGAGCAGTACTTGTGGAGGCTGAGATGGTGGTGGTGGTGGAGGAGGAGGAGGCGGACATTGGCGCAGGAGCCGCAGTTTGACAACGTGGAGGAGAAAGCGGCGTCTCCTGTCCAAGTTGTTGGTGTGCCTGGGCAGGAAGCACATTCACCCAGTGGGCCGTAAAGGACATGTACTGGCCCTGACCGTAGTTACAGCTCCAGACGTCCGCGCTGCCGTGCACCTTGGAACAAACCGATAAGCTCAAGGACTGGCCCACCTTCTGTTCTACATATTTATGAAGTGCTGGTACTGCCTTTTTGGAAAAGAAATTACGGCTTGGAACTCTCCATCTCGGCTCGGCACAAGCCATTAGTTCTCTGAACGGTGCAGAGTCCACCATTTGGAAGGGAGGGACTGCAGTACCAACAACTTGGACAGGAGCACGGTCAGCTGCTGCACCTTAGGATGGTTGGACGCATATTGCTGTCTCTTTGCTATCGCCTCGCTGAACCACTGCTGGCCCATGAGTAGCGAGGAGCAGGAGATCTGGACCGGGAGATGATGTCAAAGAGAAACAGCTCCTTCTGCAGAGGTGGTGGAGCCTTGACTGGCTGCAATGGCATGCGTGCACTGTGGCTGCTGTGGTGCGGCGCAGGATGGACCACCACATCTGA
>JAODAL010029122.1:0-52151 GCA_025379985.1 Phyllomedusa bahiana | reverse complement strand
AGCCCAATAGAAGGAGTGGGTCCTGTGAGGGATAGCCAGCAGTTATGTTCTGCTCTGGTTGGTCCCAGAGAGATGTTTGCCTGCTTTAATGGGAATTTGCAAGTGTGTTGCCTGAAAGAAAACGGCTCCCCATGCAGGTGATTGCTTGGTGCTGTGAAATGAGGGCTCTAATTTACCATGCTGAGGGGACTATGAGGGTGAATGTGTGGTTAGTTGCCAAGGGGAGAAAACACTCTGTGAAGAGTTACAGTTGCAGTGTGGGAGTGGATGCTGTAGTGTGTCAGTGCTACAGAGTACTGATGATGTTGATTATTCAAATGGAGTGATGAAAATACGTTTGAAAAAAAAATGTGTGCCAAGGCAGATTATGTGTGCAGCCCCGATCAGTGTATTACAGAGAAGTTTATCTGTGATGAAAATCCATATTGTGACCCTGCAGGGATTGAAGAGAAAGATCGTGCTGAGACCTGTAGTGCAGCTAAGGTAACTTGCTCCAATGGGGGCTGTATTTCCAGTAACTTTTACTGCAGTGGTCAGAAAGACTGCAGTGACTGTAGTGAGGGAAAATGTGAGCCGCTAGACCCAGAGGAGGGGGATGTAGGCTCAAGCGCTAGTGAGGGGCTGGTCAGTGTGTTTGACCCCTCAGAAATTAAGGAAATCCCCAGTAAGGAAACTGAGGTAAATGGCAAAGGTTTCCTATAAGTAGCTGTTGTCAGCAGTGCCCCAGAGGTAACTAGCAGGTATACTGAGAGTTCTCCCTTGGAGAGCGTTACAGAGGATAGGGAGGAAATGTATCCATCTTTTAGTGCAGTAAGTTGGTTTCACAGGGAGCAATGGAGGTGTGACAGGGGAATGTGTCATGGCATTAACAAAGGGGGTTCCGTTTTGCAGCAATGTTAACAGGTTCTAGGTAGGGCTTTGTCTGAAGGGGGGAAAACCTGATATCAGTGATGAGGTTTGGGCATGGGAACCCTGCAATTAGCATGCATGTTATGGGGGAAAGTGGATCATAGGGTAGGGAAGTTTTCAGTGGGTAAACCATATTTCCTTGGTGAAATCAGGACGCAGTACCCAAAGAGATGGAGCTTCAGGAGATGGTCAGTGGGCCCCGGGCCTTGGTGGGGGAAAGTGTGTCTCATGGTAACCCTGCGTCAAAGAGGTGCAGGTTGGGGCTCAGGTGCCCCCCCTGGAGTAATTTTGGATAGTGCCCTGAGGGGGGTGTTGTCTTTTACCCCTCGGGTGAAGATAGTGAGGTTGTAGGAGTAACCCTTTTGTGAATGTCGCTTAAACGGGTAGGTGGTGACATTTTTGCAGGTGTGCTTGTGTTACCCCGCTGGTTGTAAGTGGCTATGACCCGTCAGTTGCTCAGTGTGAGAGGAGTGCATGGTGTGAGCCCACAGCTGAGCTGTGAATGGAAAGTGTCCTGCCCCTGGGATGTAGAGAAGACGGTGGCCTGTCTAGGAACTTCAAAACCAGGAGGGAAAAGTTGTACAGGGTGATCAAGGCCTACAGCCTTTTCGGGGGGAGGGGTTTTGTGGCAGTGCAACCATGGGTGGGCGCATGGTTCTGCCACTAGGTGGCGTATGTTTCCACGAGAGTCTGGTCTCGGTGGGGGGAAGCCAGGGGATTGTCAGTCAGCAACATTAGGGTGCTGACTTTGTACAGAGCATGGCTATGTGCAGCCACTAAGGGCTGGCCTTCCCGGAAAAAACTGCAGATGGGGGTGGGTTTTTCCTCGTTCGAGGTCTATGGTCCAGCCCCGGTATTGGGTAGGTCTCTGGATATCTATTAAAAGGGCCTTATACTACAGGTGATCAGGGGGTTGGGGGTCAACTGCAGTATGGAGAAGCAGTGGAGCTGGTGAGAGGGAGGCTCTTAACCCCAGGCTTGAGGAAGCCCGGTACCAGTGGAGGCTGGTGAAGTGAGTGCTGGCGGTGTGGATGGTAGGTCCTGACCGCAGGTTATTGAGGGACTCACTAATGTTTAGATAGTGGCTAGACGGCCTGAGGATTTTGTTTTGTATTCTGGTTGTATTTTCCTGAATAAAACAGGCTGAAGCCAGAAAGAAGCCTGTGTCGGTGTGCCATTTGCTTATCAGAGCGGCGATCCCAGAGCTGAATGACCCCCGGGCCAAGCCAAAATGGAATCCAAGCGCTAAGCGAGTGCTTACATTATATATATATATATCTATATCTATATATATATAGCCGATGGGCTAACGATGGTACCCGGATACCCCGGATTACACGACCCGCTGGGGAATCTGTCCAGATTTCAAAAGCCAGGTTGTCTTTCTCTCCAGACGTATACTGATGCCTCTACCTGTGTCAATTCACTGCACTGTTTGCCCAACCTTTACAGGATAAAGAATAAACTCACCACTCTCACCAATAAAGCTCTCCACAGCGCTGATTCTCCCTACATCTCCTCCCTAGTCTCTGTTAAACCCCCATACCCGACTCTCCGCTCTGCGATGATATCAGACTACATTCCCCAATTTATCCGAAACCTCCCCCGCCCGTCTCAAGTTTCACTCGTTTCGGGGACCAATTCTCGGGGTAGGGGACCGGGGCGTCGGCCATTCACAACTTCACAGTTTTAAGGGCCCGAAAATAATTTTTCGGTCTGGCACCAAATCCCCATGCATCAAACATCTGTCACTCCCTGGGACTTGGGCACCACAGGGATTATTGTATATGTGTAAAGTTGGGTGGCAGGTTCATCCTTTTTCATGTAACCACCCCTATTTTTGAAAAATGGCCGGCCATTGGAAACTTGGCACTTTTACCGTTGTTTCACCCATAACCCCAATGATTGTAAGCTTCCGGCGGGCCCTCACAATTGTGTTCATTTGTAAGTACTTTTAATGTGTAATGCTGTATGTTTACCCTGGAATTTGTAAAGTGCTGCGGAATATGTTGGCGCTATAGAAATAAAGATTAATATATATATAGATATATATATATATATATTATTTATAAATAAATGATACATATATTTTGATAGATTTCATATTTATAGGCTTTTTATGCTTTACATCATCATGAATAGTATGATTTTTTGTTTCGCTATAAGGCAAAAGTTTAATTACAATGCGTTTGGGAGATTTTTCAATAAAAATATCAAGAGAACAACAGAAAGCTAACATATAGCAAAAGTTCATCAAATGCAACATCAGGATAATAAAAATTTTCAAAAATGTTAAAAAGTCATATCCCTAGAATCCACAGAACACCGCCATAAAGTATCCACATAACACCGCCATACATTGTCCATATAATACTGCCATAAAGTGTCCACATATCACCGCTAGTCTCCAACTTAATCCCAAATAAACAACTCTTTAGACCAGGGGATGAAGCTGCTTTCTGTTCTGCTGCTTCCATAGGTTCGCAATGGTTTTCGAGGAGATCAGTAAGGGGCAGGAGATGCGTCTTGTGCCTCGGCCCCGGTCGCACACCCCTAAGTCCATCCCAGGTGATAGTCTAGAGTCAAGAGGAATAATTACACTTTATGGCGGGTTGTTCTCGTAGATGGGGACGGGGGATGTGACTGGTATATCGGGGCTGGCATATATAAACTGTAATGGAGCGTGAATTCTACTGAATGGGGGAGAAACTACAGTATTAATTGTACTCGCTGCTGATGGAGATGTTACATAGGGTACATGAATAATAAATATGATTGATTTGTCCTGATCATATAGATGAGATGAACTGGATATGTAACTGGCATTATCTCTTCCAGTGATCTCTTTTCGGTTACTCTCTAAATGTAGGAAATCTTTGTTCATATTTTTTATTGGGACACATTGTCATAGTTTTAGGGTCCTCCTGACCTAAAGTATCTATAAGGGCACTGACACTGGCTACAGGGACACCCTGGCACTTTTAAGTTAGGTACTTCTTGGTACAAGTTTTAGAGGCACTGTCACTGGCTATATGAGTGCTACTTGGTACAGATTTTAGAGGCCCTGGTTCTGCTTATAGGAAACCTAGTAGAGTTTATAGGAGCACTGGCACTGTTTATAGAGACACCCTAGCACTGTTTATATGGGTTCTCCTTAGTAAAGATTTTAGGGTCACTGACTCTGCTTAAAGGAACTTTTTATTATAGATTATTGAGGCATGGACGCTGTTTGTAGGAAAACCTTGGAACTGTCTATAGGACATTGGCACTAACTCTAGGGACACTTGGGGAGACCTGTATGATCAGGTTTTTCACCCTTTTCTGGTGCAAAATGCACTTAAGTGAGCCGGCTACGATGTCTAATCTGCCTAATGAATGTGTTAGACGCATTGTTCATAAAACCCGACACCTTCTAGTGCGCCTAACATGAAGGGGCGTTTTGGGGAGGTTCTGAGGGGATGTCGCACCACACTCCTAATATTAGACACATATATGAATGTGGTTAAGCAAAACTAGGCGTATAACTTCTCAAACAGGCAGACCTGTTTTAATGTGGTCTGCCTGAGCCTGAGGAGTCGAAGTGGAGCTGGATTTGCTGTTAGGGAAACAAATGTCCAATATTTCTCAGCTTACACCAGTGCAATAATGAGAAGTGATTTCTGATGATTATCAAACTATATAAAATTCAATTATTTAAATATAAAAAAATGTTCTCATATAAAATTTAATATAAAAATATTTAATATCCCAAAAATATAAAAACATCTATAAAATGTATCTAAATTTAATAGAATCTAAAACTAATTTTACATTAAACAACCCACTGAAGTTGTTCAGATTTTTAAATTTTTACTACATTAAATTTGAAATTTATTTTTGCTGCTCTCACCCTTTATTCCACAGTTGTGCTCAAAAGTTTACATACCCCGGCAGAATTTTTGCTTTCTTGGCCATTAGTTCATAGAATATGAATGATAACACAAAAACTTTTTTTCCAATCATGGTTGGTGGTTGAGTACAACCATTTATTGTCAAACTACTGTGTTTTCTCTTTTTAAATCATAATGATAACCAAAAACATCCAAATAACCCTGATCAAAAGTTTATATACCCCAGTTCTCAATACCGTGTATTGCCTTCTCTAACATCAATTACAGCGCGAAGTCTTTTGTGGTAGTTGTGGATGAGGCTCTTTATTTTCTCAGATGGTAAAGCTGCCCATTCTTCTTGGCAAAAAACTTCCAGTTCCTGTAAATTCCTGGGCTGTCTTGCATGAACTGCGCACTTGAGACCTCCCCGGAGTGGCTCAATGATATTGAGGTCAGGGGACTGAGATGTCCACTCCAGAACCTTCACTTTGTTCTGCCTTAGCCAATGACAGGTCGACTTGGCCTTGTGTTTTGGATCGTTGTCATGTTAGAAAGTCCAGGTACGTCCCATGCGCAGCTTCTGGACTGATGAGTGCAAATTTGCCTCCAGTATCTGCTGATAACGTGCTACATTCATCTTTCTTTCAACTTTGTAGCTCACACATCCCCAAAACATCAGCGATTCACCTCTGTGCTTTACAGTAGGAATGGTGTTCCTTTCATCATAGGCCTTGTTGACACCTCTTCAACTGCAACGTTTATGTTTGTGGCCAAAAAGTTCGATTTTGGTCTCAACATTCCAAATTACCTTGTTCCAGAAGTTTTGAGGCTTGTTTCTGTGCTGTTTGGCGTATTGTAGGCAAGATACTTTGTTGCATTTGCGCAGTAATGGCTTTCTTCTGGTAACCATGCAGCCCATTTTTCAAGTGCCTCCTTATTGTGCATCTTGAAACAGCTACACCGCTAGTTTTCAGAGAGTCCTGGATTTCAGCTGATGTTATATGTGGGTTTTTCTTTGCATCCTGAACAATTTTCCTAACAATTGTGGCCGAAATTTTTGTTGGTCTACCTGACCATGGTTTGGTTTTTACAGAGCCCCTGATTTTCCATTTGTTAATCACAGTTTGAACACTGCTGACTGACATTATCAATTCCTTGGATATCTTTTTGTATCCCTTTCCGGTTTATACAGTTCAACAACCTTTTCACATAGATCCGTTGACTATTCGTTTGCTTTCCCCATGACTCAAAATCCAGAAATGTCAGTGGCTAGATGAAAGATGCAGGAGTCTGTCTGGATCCAAGAAACTCACTCAGCTTTTATGCACACACACTGATTACAAACAAACAGGTCACAGGTGAGGATGTTACCTTTAGTAGCCATTCAAACCCATAAGTGTCAACTACTGTTCATGTTCTCAGGCCAAAATAAACAGGTCATGTAAACTTTTGATCAGGGTCAATTTGGATGTTTTTGGTTGTCATTATGATTTAAAAAGAGAACACACAGTAGTTTGATTATAAATGGTTTCACCCAACCACTCACCATGAGTGGAAACAAAGTTTTTGTGTTATTCATATTCTCTGAAAAAAGGCCAAGAAAGCAAAAATTATGTCGGGTATGTAAACTTTTGAGCACAACTGTACATACAGCAAGAACCAGAACATCACAGATCTGCCTGGGACCTGTAGTTCACCAGCAGGATCACTAATATAGTTTCTATTCACTAACATGCTATTCTAAAGACTTTTCTTTTACTTCCAGCCTATTTATAGCCTTATACATGTTAGGCCGTATCTATGCCCTAAGACCATAATGTGCTAAACATAGGCCATACCTCCCCACTTTTGGAAAATGCAAAGGGGACACATTAGCCACACCTCTATCCACGCCCAATCCAAATGACATCACATCAAGTCCACGCGCCTCCATCCACGCCGAAACACATGACATCACACCAGGACAAGCCTCTAACCACGCCCCCCACCAAACAAACTCATGCCCCCCCCTCTAGCTGACCACGCAAAACACTACAGAGCGGCGCAACTAGGGTCAGTAAATAGTATTTATATGAAGTTAATGTACAGTAAATACAGAGATCCCTACAAATAGCTGTAAGACAATGTACTATGGATGATACCCGCTAGATAATAGTTTACAGTGACGACATAATACAAGGAGCAATTATCACCGTACGTTTACTGCCTCACACCAGACTAATATTATCAAATGATACCACTATACAGAATAGTCAATAATTCTGCCACACATGACAACATCCACCACCACATAGTGACTGAGTTATTACCACTACACCATGACCACATAACACCACCACATAGTGGCTGAATAATACAAGACCATGACCACTTATCACCACCACATAGTGACTGAATAATACCACAAGACCATGACCACATATCACCACCACATAGTGACTGAATAATACCACAAGACCATGACCACATATCACCACCACATAGTGACTGAATAATACCACAAGCACCATGACCAACCTCTCACCACCACATAGTGACTGAATCATACCACCAGTACTGATCCTGAATATAAACCATTCACTTACTACCAATAATTCTGCAATACATTGACCATATTGGGGTATAAGCAGTTGTACACAGGCTCTGCAGACATAAAAGGTGATGACAGTACAATACAAATTAGTGACTCACAGGTGATGTCTTTCTCTGTTGGGAGTATCTCCATTCTCCATTCCTTCCAGATCGCCTGACCACTTCCCCGGCCTCGTCCCTGCATAAAAATTAACAACACAAACATCGTAGACTCTGCACTTCACCACCCCTCCCTAACCAAATCCCCACCTCGTACAAACTCTTCATAGGATAGATTTAGTAGGGGGAATGGGGCGATACACAGTGGGTCAGGGGTGTTATAGAGTGTCAGGTGAGGGTTTTGGTATTTTGTGTTGGCACTAGGGTGAAGAGGAGGTAAAGGCCTCAGTTTACACACAATCTCCTGGGGGATGACAGAAGAACCAACCCCCTGGAATTGGGGTGGCGGCTGCTGGCCCGTTCCCCATTCCCTGCACCCCCAGAATGATCAGCCACAGCCGTGACCTTCAAGGGGTGCAGCGGATGGAGTAATAATACTAATTGATTCAATAGACACTTCGGAACCAGCGATCCTCTATTTCTAAACTAAAAGGTTCCCGAGGGCCGATGTCAGGGAGTTTAATTAAATTAAAAGAGCTTATCTTGTTTCTGTTATTTTTTCCATTTATTCAGTGATAGTAAAGGAGCTGTCGTCAGATAGCCTCTATACTAACCTCGGGCTAGTGTCAGCCAGCCAGCAGTTTTTTGTCTACCCATAGGCCAACACTAACCCGTGTTCCTATAACCCAATACCCCAACGCACCAGAGTACTGGAAGAGCTGGGTAACCATCAAAGCGGAACCCTCTAATGTGAGGGTCTGCCTTCTGTGGTGGTCGCAAGGCAGTTGATCTTAAGAATAGGAAGGAACCAGTAATTGATGTTCTTCCATTCTGATGGAATTCAGTCTGCAGCAGTTGGTTTTTACCCTCGGAGCAGGTTATTAAATCAGGGGAGACCCCAACGTCGTTTATTTTTATTTTTTTAAATAATTCATTTATTCACAATCCAACAGTGGGCACCTCCTGAACTTATTACAGTGGAGGCCCGTGTGCAGATTCACACTAAATAAACAAATTTTCAGAAAAAAAAACGTGTGGTTTCCCCCCCCCCCCATTTCCATAACCAAAAAGGGAAAAACCGACACAGCTAGCCTGATACTATCAGAATGGGAAGAACCATCGATACAGGTAACTTCCCATCCTAAAAATACCATCCTGCTGCAGCTCCAAGGCGGACCGGTCACATAGAGGGTCAGCTCCTGACGTAACACTCTCCAGTATCCCCCGGTGCGTTGGTACTGGGGTAATTAGTGACACGGGTATGTCAGCCTCAGAGTGACTAAAACCACCGCCGGCTGACACCAAGCCCCAGCAATAGTAATGGAGGCATCTGTCAGACACCCCCAGTACTATCACTGGTAGAAAAATGAAAAAAAACTTACACAAACGCAAAAAAAACACTATTTAAATAAACACTCCCATCGTTTATCCATATTAATTCTATACCAGTAGAAATACGATGCAACGTTGTCCGGTGTAGTCAAAATGGGAAACCTTTAAAAAGAGCCACAAACCTTACAAATGGGCATCAACCCACTTCCGGATGCTGATAGCCTATTCAAGTGCTGGGAAAACTGATGACATCCCCATAGCAGCACCCAGGAAAGCTGGGTGCCTGCTGTGGGATGTGTCACCCTAGCTTTCCAGTGTGCTGAAGAGCCTACACATACCTTGTGAAAGCTGGATGACATCCCCCACAGAAGTAGTCCAGGAAAGATGAGTGGCACCCATCCGCCACACCAAGCACCTAGCTTTCCAGACTCCTGCTGTTGGATGGAATTCACACAGATTTCCCACATGTTGAATGAGCTATGCAGCACTCCGTGAAAAGCATGATTTGGCACCCATCCTGCCACGAGCAGCAAACCTAGCTTATCCCTGGACGCCTGCTGTATAGTTTTATTCCCCCTGGAATAGGTTATTCAAGCCAAACTGGGAAAGCTGGGTGACATGGGCACAACAGGCATCCAGGAAATATGGGTGCCTGCTATGGGGTGAATGGGTTCCACTCCTTTCCAGTTGGTTGGATCAGGGATGGGGGGGTGGGACAGTGGAGGGTCAGGAGAGAGAGGGGGGGGGGGTCGAGTGGAGGGTCAGGGAGAGAGAGGGGGGGGGGTCGAGTGGAGGGTCAGAGGGGGAGGGGGGGTCGAGTGGGGTGTGAGCCCGGAGTGAAGAGAGGGGGGCTGCCAGTCTGCTGCTCTGCAGACAGATGACCATCTGCTCAGTACTACTGCAGTCAGGCACTTACATATTTATCTCAAGCAGCACTTGACACAGAGCCAGGGAGAGGATATAGCAGCTCCACCATCTTCCAATATGTGTTACAAGATCAGAAGCAGCCAGGGAGCATTGTACAAGCCTGTGTCTACAACTAGCTGTTGTGTCCCAGTAGGATGCTCATTCTGCTCAGCCTGCCACACATAGAGCTATTTGTAGGACACATCCCTGGCTTCCAGGGGGGCGGTGGGCCACTCGGAGCAGTGTGTAACTGAAAGCGGACTTTTGCTATTAAATCGTGAAGGCGGGACCTCCTATTCAAATCGGGAAGTCCCGCCCAATTCGGGACACTTGGGAGGTATGAATAGGCAAGGTGCGTCGAACTTTAGACCTCATTTATAATCACACAAAAAACACTTTCATACATTCAGGCACATTATACACTGAAAATAAGACTCGACAATTCACTTCGAAATGCCTTCCTTCATACATGTCTCCCCAAGTGTCCATAGAGTTAGTGCCAATTTCCTGTAGACAGGTCTAAGGTTTTCCTATAAACAGCATCCATGCCTCAATAATCTTGAATAAAAAGCCCCTTTAAGCAGAGCCAGTGACCTTAAAATCTGTACTAAGGAGAACCCATATAGATAGTGCTAGGGTGTCTCTATAAACAGTACTAGGTTTCCTATAAGCAGGACCAGGGCCTCTAAAGCCTGTACCAAGGACCACTCATATAGCCAGGGCCAGTGCCTCTAAAATTTGTTTCAAGAAGCACCTAACTTAAAAGTACCAGGGTGTCCCTGTAGCCAGTGTCAGTGCCCCTATAACCCAGGTCAGGAGGACCCTTTATACATGTATCCCTTGGTGATGCTCCAGTTGTTATCATGTACATTTTTGCTTCTGATCAGTGGAATTTAATTGAACTGATCAGAATTAAGTTCTGTAAATTAATTAATTTATTAAGTTCAGTAAATTAACTAAGTTCTAATCGTTGCTGTTATCTCACAGTTTTTGTCCCTTTAACCCCTTCCCGACATTGGACGTACTCATACGCCCTAGCAGGAAGTGTGTTCCCGCAAATGGACGTATGAGTACGTCCTAGCAATCGTGCAGGCTTGCAAGAGAGCCCCGCACGATCGCGGCACGGGACCAGCGGTATATTACCGCTGGGCTCATGCTGCATCACCTGCGGCCGGAGTGATTAACCCTTCATTATTGCGACACATCATGGTCGCGATAATGAAACTGCAGGCAGGAGGAGTGAGCTCCTCCTGCCTGCGATACGGCACATCGAGCAGCGGAGATGCCGCTCGCTGGTCCATTACCCGACAGCCCGGATGCTTTCTGAAAGCATCCAGGCTGTCTGGTGACATCACCATGCTCACAATGCATTGTGGGCATGGTGATTGACAGTCACTATGGCGACCAGTACACAGCAATAATGCTGAAGATTGCTGTTACAAATCCCCTCTGGGGAAAAGTGAAAAATTTGAAAAAGAAATAAAAGTTAAAAAAGTAAAAGACAAACACAAAAAATAAAATAAAAAAACACTTATATCGCCCTTTTTCCCCTTTACAAATGCCAATCACCCCAAAAAAAGATCAAAAATAACTAAAGTACCCATATTTGGTATCTCCGCGTGCGTAACGACCTACCCTATAAATCTGTCCCGTTAAATAACGCCTACGGTTGAACGTCGTAACAAAAAACAGTCAAGTAATTGCGATTTGTAATCCCGAGCACATTAAAATGGAATAAAAAAGCCGATCAAAAACTCATATAAACACCAAAGTGGTGTCAATTAAAACGTCAGTTCATCCCACAAGAAAAAATCCCTTACACAGCTTCGTATACGGGAAAATAAAAAAAGTTATTGCTATCAGAAGATAGCAATGCATGAATATTGTTTTACACAATAAAACACTTTATAAAACTATATAAATTGGGTATCACCGTAATCGTATCGACCCAAAGAGTAAATCTAATTTGTCATAGATACTGCATGGTGAGCGCTGTTATAAATTAAGAACACACTACTGGGGATTCGCAGTATTCATCTCACTCTGCCTTCCAAAAAACGGATTTAAAACTGATCAAAAAGTCTTGTCCCTCAAAAATGATGGCAATAAAAATGTCAACTCATCCCGCAAAAAACAAGCCCCTACATAGCTCCATACACAGAAAAATAAAAAAGTTTATGGCTCTCAGATTATGGCGATGCAAAAACGTGTTTTCCTTGTTTGAATAAAAGTGTATTTTTATTGTGGTAAAAGCAGTAAAACATAAAAAAATAGACAAATTGGGTATCACTGTAATAACCGTTATCCACCTGCTGAGTAAAAACTAGCATGTCATTTAATACCGCACTGTGACCGCTGAAAAAAATAAAAATAAAAAACACTACCCCAGGATGCTGTTATATTGTTCAAAATGCCTCACAAAAAATCCTTAATACAAAGTGATCAAAGCGTCATAAGCCCCCATTAATGGTAACTAATAAAAACGTCAAACATCCTGGGCAAAAAAACAAGCCCATAATCGTCTTTCCGTAACAGAAAAATGAAAAAGTTATTGCTGTCAGAATACGGAAAAACATAAGACATAATTCTATAGATATCTTATTTCGATTGTGTAAAAGTACTAAAATATAAAAAAACCTGCATAAAATGTATATCATCTGGCAATTGTTACCGACCCGCAAAGTAAAGTATCCACTCACTTACACTGCACGCGAACACTGTAAAATAATTTAAGCCCAAAAAACCAATGGCGGGAACTGTGTTTTTTTTTCCACCCACCATTTCATGGCCCAATGCCAAAAAAACTATGGAACACCTGTGCACCCAAAATGCACAGTACAACCCTAGATGAGATCCCTGATCGGGTGTTGAATCCAAAATGGAGTAACTTCTGGAAGGTTTCACCAATTCTGGTACTTTTGGGGCTTTGCAAATGCGACCTGAACCCACCAATATCTGCGTTCCAAAAGCCAAATAGCGCTCCCTCCCTTTTACACCCTGCCATGCACCCAAACAGCAGTTTACACCCACATGTAAGGTATTGCCGAACTTGGAAGAAATTGCGTAACCCAAATTGGGGGGGGGGGTTTCAGCTACAATTAGGCAGATTGTTGGATTGGAGAAAAAAAGAATTTTTTTTATTTTCACAGCCTAACGCTAAAAATTTTTATGTGACACACCTGTGGGGTCGATAATGCTCACTACACACCTGGATATATTCCATTAATGGGTGTAGTTTCCATATAGGTCTTTTTAGGATGTTTATCAAGTTTTAGCCTCTTATTCTGTCTGCAACCTGAAATGGTGCCCTAATATTAAAATGCAATGAAAAAGAGACACCAAAGTACAGTAAGTGCCCCCCTATTCTGGGCTTGTGGTTGAGCCAAATAGTGCCACAAGGGCCATATATGGGAATATCTCTAAAAACGTCAGACCTGGTGAATTGATATTAAGTTGCATTTACCTGGTCACAATTAATTTTACCAAGGTTTTTTGAAATTCCTGAGAAAAAAAAAAAAAGTAAAATATTGAAATTTCACCTCCACTTTGCTTTAATTCCTGTGTAAACACCTAATAGGTTAATAAACTTCCTAAATGCTGTTTTGATACTTTAGGTGTTTAGTTTTCTTAATGAAGTCCCTTTATGGGGATACCTAAAAAACAGTGCCACACAAAGTCACGGCAGAGCTGGACTGTTCCCTAAAAAAAAAATGATATTGCAAAATTTTCCTTGAAAAAGTGAAAATTACTACTTAAAATTCTAACCCCCTATTGTGTAAAAAAAAAAGACATTTAAAAAAATAATGCCAACCTACAGAAGACATATGTAATGCAAGTTAATAAACTAAAATTCAGTGGAATAAGCTATGTCTTACAGAAATTTTTGAAAGATTGAAAATGGTAAAGTTTTCAAATTTATACATTAACATTGATAATTTTTCACAAATAAACAGGACTTTTTTTGGACTCCAAAATTTCTACTAATCTAAAAGCATCATTGACACGAGAAAAAACTGTCTCTGAATCATAGGATAGGTAAAGTGTCAAAAAGTTATTCTCACATAAGGTGACACATATCAGATTTCAAAAATGGGGCTCTGTCAGGAAAGCCAATACTGGCTCCGGCAGTAAGGGGTTAACAAGCAACGATACTAGATAATATTGGCATAATGGTGGTATAGGGGACACGCTGTCCTGTGTAAAGGTAGAAATAAAAATAGAAAAAACACACACAACAGATACTTTTCTTAATAAACTTTATTAGCAATATGTTCCTATTACTATTCCTGGAAAGTAGCAGAGAGGGGTTGATAAATATGGTGTGCAGCATGAGAAAACTCATACAATATGTGATAGAAGTGATCCTCTGTGTTCTTCCAGTTGTATTGAATAGGTCATGCAGATTTACATACCGTTGTTGGACATATAGACTGGTAGCACTGTTTGTGAGGGTGTGCTCTGGCTGGTATTATATAATGGGGACCTCTCTGGATGGTATGAAAAACAGCCCCGGCACAAACCACCCATCAGCCCACATACAATATCCGCCACCAGCCCACATACAATAAATGCCACCTCCCCCACCAGTCCACATACAATATCCACCTCCCCCACCAGCCCACATACAATATCTGCCTTCCCCCCACCAGCCCACATACAATATCTGCCCCCTCCCCCCACCAGCCCACAATATCCGCTCCTCCACCAATCCACATACAATATCCACCACTCCGCTATAATAAACACCACTATAAACAACAGCAAGAAAGTAAAATTGGCGCACAGAAACTCCAGGTTAGGACAATCAACAGTTGTTTTTTTGCAATTAGGACAAGTGTAAAACCCTGCCACATACCAGCGCTGATATAACTTACAATACCGCTATCTAGTGGTCAAATCACCAGTGGTCACCATCACATGACAATGAATACAACACCGATCCAACAGAAGCAAAATAACCCCTGACTTCCAGGTACTCACATGAGACGACTTATCTGTTGAGAGTCGCATTCTTTTCCTTTTCTTCTCCATCCTTTCCAGAACACCATGATGACTTCTCCAGCCATAACTCGTCTCTGCAGAATTTACCACACAAACATCTTAGACTTCTCACTTTTCCAACACCTATTTACCTCTGCCCCACCTGTGTACAAGCTCCCCACACATAGCACCCCAAATGGTTATAGTGACCCCTTTGTGCCCCTAACAGTTAAATGGGTTTTGCCATGATCTTTTTTTCTGGTGCTTACCAGTCCCCCTGCTGCGCTCCTGGCTTGAAAAAGGGGCGTCTTCAACATCAGGAAAAAAAAAAACTGCTTCAAGCCCTGCTCCTATGTGAGGTCATCCCACCACCTCTTGTGCACGCCCCCGAGGCTTGAATACTCAGTGTTCAGCCGCCTCAGCAAGCGGAAGATCTCTGTGCTCTAGCTAAGCACAAATAGCAATTGCTTTGCTAGAACACAGAGAGAAGTGAAAACACACAGGAGCTGTGAGGACACTGAGGGAGAGCAGTGAAGATACAGGCATAGCTGGCAGCAGGGATCAGCTCTGAGGACACGGAGGGAGAGCAGTGTAGAGATAAGGATGGCTGGCAGCAGGGATCAGCTGTGAGGACACGGAGGGAGAGCAGTGAAGAAACAGTAAAGCTGGCAGCAGGGATCACTTAGTAGGATATGGAGGGAGGGCAGTGAAGATACAGGCATAGCTGGCAGCAGGGATCAGCTGTGAGGACACGGAGGGAGAGCAGTGAAGATACAGGCATAGCGTGCAGCAGGGATCAGCTGTGAGGACAGGGAGGGAGGGGCAGTGAAGATACAGGCATAGCTGGCAGCAGGGATCAGCTCTGAGGACACTGAGGGAGAGCAGTGAAGATACAGGTATAGCCTGGGCAGCAGGATCAGCTGTGAGGACACGGATGGAGAGCAGAGAAGAGATAAAGGAAGGCTGGAATCAGGAACAGCTGTGAGGACCAACACGAGGAGGGCAGTGAAGAGACAGGCATAGCTGTCAGCAGGGATCAGCTGTGAGGACACGGAGGGAGAGCAGTGAAGATACAGGCATAGCTGGCAGCAGGGATCAGCTGTGGATATGGAGGGAGGGCAGTGAAGAGACAGGCATAGCTGGCAGCAGGGATCAGCTGTGAGGACCCGGAGTGAGTGCAGTGAAGAGACAGGCATAGCTGGCAGCAGGGATCAGCTGTGTGGATAGGGAGGGAGGGCAGTGAAGATACAGGCATAGCTGGCAGCAGGGATCAGCTGTGTGGACACGGAGGAGGGCAGAGAAGAACAGGCAATAGCTGGCACAGGATCAGCTGTGAGGACACGATGGTAGTGTGAAGAGACAGGCAATAAGCTGTGCAGCAGGGTTCAGCTTTTGAGGACACTTGAGGGGAGAGCTGTGAAGAGCTAGGGAAGGCTGGCAGCAGTGATCATCTGTGAGGCCCGAGGAGGAGAGCTGTGAAAGAACAGTGCATAGCATGGCAGCAGGGATCATCTGTGAGGCCACGTAGGGAGACATGAAGAGGATTAAGGAATGTGCGGCAGCAGGATCAGCTGTTGTGGAAAACGAGGGAGAGCTCTGAAGATACAGGCACAGCTGGCAGCAGGGATCAGCTGTGTGACACGGAGGGAGAGCTCTGAAGATACAGGCACAGCTGGCAGCACAAGGGATCAGCCTGTGAGACACGTAGGAGAGCTGTGAAGAGACATGCATAGCTGGTCAGCAGGGAATCACTGCGTGGAACCGAGGGGAGCTCTGAAGATACAGGCATAGCTGCAGCAGGGATCACTGTGTGGACACGGAGGTGAGCTCCTGAAGATACAGGCACAGCTGGCAGCATGGATTCAGCTGTGTGGACACGGAGGGAGAGCTTGTGAAGATACCGGATAGCTGGCCGCAGGATCCGCTGTGTGGACACGGAGGGAGAGCTCTGAAGATAACAGGCATAGGCTGGCACAGGGATCCAGCTGTGTGGACACTGAGGGAGACCCAAAACCAGGACTGGGGGGGCAAAAAGAGGTCCGCCTAGGGCGCCCCCCCTCTCCTGCCATAGGGGGCCGGCACGGGGCCGGTCGGACTGAGCCACTCCATACATGGGAGCTCCCTTTCTGAAAACTCAACAGCAGGGAGCAGAGTGATTTTCTTTCCCCCCCCCTCCTTCCCGGGGCCAGGGGGGGGGGGGGGGGGTGGGGGTTGATGACAGGGGTGGTCTGCATTTGGGGGCGTGACTAAGGAGAACAAATTTAGGAGAGATTTTCAATCCATTTCCTAACATGTCCTCCTGACAGTTTTCCCGTCCCAATGACGGCCGTGTAATTGAAGAGTGGGTGGACTTTGCCCCCCTGTCCCCAGCAGAGCCTCCAGCAAGGCTCAGTGACCCCCCGAAGAGGGATGTTTACTTTGGTGGGGTGGGGAGAAGGCTGGGGGGTACGTGGGGGCTGTGGTGTGTAGGGGGGGGGGGCTACGTAAGGGGGGGGTTCGTGAGGGGCTGTGGTGTTGAGGGAAACTCAGTAGGGGGGGGGGTATTGTGGGGGGGTACATGGGGGGGGCGTAGGGGAGGGGGGGGTTGGGGGTGAGGGGGGCACATTGGGGTTTGTGGTTTAGGGGGGCTACGTGGGGAGGGGTGGGTGTGGAGGGGGGCTGTGGTTGAGGGGAGCAAAATGGGGGGTTATTGTCTCATCTATTACTTCAGATCCCCCTCTGCTTGCCGTACACATGTATAGGGATAGTACTGGCCTCCTCCCTCAGTCTCTCAAATGCCTTGTGCAAGAGCTTTACAATGACTCCTGCTTACATGAGCAGAGAGGTAGGAGTTCGATACAACCTCACGACAGGAGCATGAGGGATCATGTAAAGTATGTGAAGATCATTCTTGCAGCTCTGTTACTGTATGGATAAAACGCAGCCTGTGACTAAGAGCGTCCCCCTCGCCATTGTGTCTTATGGTCATGCCCCACCCTGAAGTCCTAAACCTGCACCACTGTGAAACCTTCTCAGCTGACCCCCATCTGTTGGGGCCCCGATCAGCAGCCCACTCCTGACCCCATGCTACCCCCACACTACCCTCAAAGTGCACGCCTTCCTCTGAACCCTAGGCCCCTCAGCATCCCACCCGTGGACCCCAGCACCCTCACCTACCCCATGTGCCACTCCACTGAACCTCCTGAGGCCCCACATGATCCACCCTGCCCCACACCATCCCAACCGTTACGCCCAGTGGCCTGTTGCCGTCATGAACCGCCTGGTGCCCCTCACAAGCCCACCCTGCCCCAACACCATCCCTTTTGGGCCCTTACAGAAGTCCCCCACCAACCTGCCCTAGTGAGCCCCAACCTGGCCCCAGCTGAAGCCACCCAGCCCCCAGCACCCCCACCTACCCCAGTACGCCTCCCCCTTGGGCCCCAATCTGTGTGGGGCCCCTCTGAACCTCCTTGGGGCCCCCCCAAAGACCCACCTGCCCACACCACCCTTTGGGGCCGACATTAGAACCCTCCCTCCGCGCCTCAACTTACGCGTTGACGCACCCCTCTGAAGTCCCCCATAGGGCCCCAACAAGCAGCCAACCGTGCCACCAGCAACCTCGCACTAAACCCCAGTCGCCATCCCCTGTCGGACTATCTGTGGTGATAGCGGACCCATCTAGAACCCCGGGGGCCACCTCATAAGGCCTCACCCGTGCCGCAGCACTCCTGCCCCTTTGGGGCTCCGCTATAGAAAGCCCCTCCCCACTCTTCCCTAGTGAGCCCCCAACCATGGCCCCAGCTGTGTGGGCCCCCACTGAAGCCCCTGTGGCCAACCTCACAGCCCGACCCTGCCGCCAGCACCCCCGACCTAACCTCCAGTTCCTCCCCCTGGGCCACCATCAGATTGTGGGGCCCCGCTAATCCTGCCCTCTACACACCCATCCTGCTCAGCATCTCGCCTTTTGGGTGCCCTCTTAGAAGCCCCACCACACTGCCCGAGTGCCTTCCCGACCTTGGCCCCAGCTTGGTGTTGAGGCCCGCCATCTGAAGCCCCTTGGGCTCCTCAGCAGTCCCACCGAGCCCCAGCAATCCTCCCACCGTACCCATGTCATGTGCCGTCGCTCTGACGCCCTGAGGGGCCCCTCACAAGCCACCCTGCCACCAGCACATACTCCCTTCTGGGGACCCATAAGATAAGCCCCCACTCTAGCCGCTAGAGGACCTGATCCACCAGCCCGTGCTGTAGGTGGGGCCCCATCATGCAGTCCCCGGCCTTGCACACACACCCCCCACTGAAACCCCACCTGACCCCAGTGCCTCCCCCTGGACGCGATCTGTGTGGGCCTCTCTGAACATCCCCTGGTGGCCCATCATTTTGGCCTCACCCTGTACCCCATCACCGTCCACCGTGTGGCGTAGCCCTCGGAAGACCTCCTCCACCTTTCCCTATGCCCACCACCTTGAAGCCCCAGCTGTGTGGCGGGCCTTCTACCTGAAAGGCACCTTAGACCCCTCCAGTACAGGTTCCACACCCACTGAATGCCGTCACAGCATACCCCTCGACCTATCCCAGAGCCCACTGTGTTGCGCTCCTCAGAAAGCCAACCCTGCAACCAGCACCTTCCCCCCTGGGGCCCCATCGGAAGCCCCCACCTGGTCCCTACACATCGCCTCCCAACCTGTGACCCCTGCTGTGTGGGGCCCAACCTCAGCAGCTCGCATGGGCCCCTGCACGCCCACTCCTAGCTCAACACCCGCCACATGAATATACCCCCCACCTACCCCAGTGCCTCCCCTGGTGCCTACCTCTGAAGAGAGCCCTACCCCCCCAACACACCCACACTGAACAACACCCCTGGGTCCCCTCCAAAGGCTGTGCACCAGACTGGTGTGGCCTCCTCTTACCCCTGCGCCACGCCCCTTTCCCCCAAGGGCCCATAGCCTGAGTGCAGGAACATGCCCATCTTAGGCCGCTCAAGCCACACCCCCCTGCCCGAGTGCTCCACATTTCCCCCCCTGGAGCCCACTGTTCAGGGCCTATTTCCCTTCTTATGTCGTCTTATATCTGAGAACCGGAATGGAGAAAGAGAAGAAAAGTGAACGACATGATTCCGATTGAGAACGTCACCTGTACAGTCACTAAATGCGTACTCCTGCTAACTGTGTCACCTCTATGCTATCCCTATAATACCACCTGATAATACGGTACTTATAGAATCATACTATCACTAAACAATACGCGTAGGTATTGTTGCAGTACTGTTATGGCGTAGTCATAGATGCTGTGGTATTATATGGTACTTAGTCTCTATTGTTATATGTGCCATATTGCGATCATGAGTACTGTCTTGGTCAGATACCATAAAGTGGTGACAGTGCAGTTACTTTTCAGGCACTATTCAATAATGTACTGTGAGCCTGTTGCTACTATATTGATAAACTCTAGTTAAAATTCAAAAATAATGGTAGTCAATTCATGTTTTTTTTCTCTAGCGTTGGTGACTGTTTGTAAGTTGGGCTGGCAAATGGGGCGTGGTTACGGAGGTGAGTCCCGCAAACGCTTCAGCTGTATGGACGGCCTACTGAAACTTTCTGAGGCAATGTCCCTATCAGCATCTCAGAGTCCCCAAACCAGGCTACGCAGCAATTTAAATATAACTAAGTGAGCATGCTGCGTGGCCTGGCTAGGCGGCACACGGATGGCACAACAATAAGTATCGAGTGTAACATCTGCTTGTGGTCAGCTCAGCCATCCTGACCGTCCGTGTCACTGTGCCCCCAGAGTCTACTCTCTTGAGTTACATATTTAGTAACTACTATCGGGCCCGCCATTCCAACGAAATATATATGAGAGCGCTCTGTGGTGACAGTGACACGGGTACAGGATGCTCTTCTGACCGACAATCAGAGGGTCAACATGATAGTCATGTCACTGTCCCCCACCTTGACGGGGGGGGGGATTGGGTATATTACCATGGGGAGGGGGGGGGGTGGCTATGTCACGGTGTTCGCAGGGGGGGCGGACCTCATTTGTCAGTCACTGTGTGACAATTTGAACATGTCCGATAGGTAATGGCCAGTGACATCAGTCACTGTCACCCGCAACTCGGGATTCCATACCTCGTGCATGTGAGCTGGCCTTGTGCCTCCGTCTCCGCTCTGCTTAGTCATTTCTGAAATGGGCCACACATAAGCCTGCTGTGAGGAACAGCGTGCTTGTGGAGGCGGATCTATTTTTATTAAAAAAAATTAATTACTAGAGTCAAAGTGCTGGTCCAGTGGCTGCGCTTGCGTGCCGCATGAGAGGGTAGAGAAAGATAGAAACTGACATTTTCCCGAGCCGGGGATGGAGGATACTGCCCCGCCGCCAGGCCAGGAGTACAATGTCGGCTCTGGCACCGCTGTATCTCAGACGTCCTGCGACTCTTAATCAGTTCACAGCCGCATGCAGAGTCGCCGTCCGCATGTGAAGAAAAGGACGGCAAGGCCCACATGCCTGGTCTAGTCGATAGCAAAGTGCAGAGGCGCGACATAATCAAACGATAGCAAGGGGCTCTGCTGCACCAGGGCCCCTGCTTCTAGCAGAATGCAATTGCCTGAACGCACCTGCGCATTATACTGTTCAAAAGCTAGAGCAGCAGGCTAGCGCATCACACTAGTCAGCTACGGAAAGGCGGACGCCTACCTCACCTCCTACCGTCCTCCGCTTGAGTGAGCTGGTAAAAGCTCAGGAGCGGGCTGTAACCAAGGAGTTGCGCGCCCTATCTCTTCAAGTCCCTACCTCCGCAGTCCCCGCACCGCCCTTCCTGCGCAGTCCTGGATACTAGTAACTTAGACGCGTGCATGGATGCGGAAAGACTGTGCCCAAGGCGCTCTGGAGAGGACGGCGAGGTGCGCGTAAATCCATTGGCTGGCAATGCGAGTCCAACTTCCATTCTCGTTGAAGTCCCATAGGAGGGCACCCGTGCCGATGCCCCCAGTGCGAAGAGCCTCATTTGGGCCCATTGGAATGAGTACGGCGCTGTACTACAAGCCCGCCGCCACAACACCATCAGCCCCCCCCTCATGTTGCCTCCCCTCTACACAATACCAGCCCCTCCCGTCACACATTAAATGCGCACACCCTCACGACAAGCCACAGCCCACATCACACTGTAGTTCCTTCCATCACACACCACAAGCATGCCTCGTATCACACTGTAGCCTCGCCTCACACACCACAGCCTCCCCCACTCTGGTAGCCACCCCCTACACACACCAACAGGCACAGTGCCCCCTCTAACGGAAAGCACACATATGCACCCCCCACATCAGAGATAGCTCCCCTCTACACATAAAGTGTAAAGTCATTCTCACAGCACCCCTGACATCCTGCCTAACACACACATTGCCGCACGCCCTCCACACTGTATCTTCCCTCCACTAACCACGAAGCCCCCCTCACTGTAGCCCTCGAACCCTCACACCACTAATGTAGTCTCCCTCAGACTGATATTCACCCTCACCTCACGAGCACCATCAGCCCCCCTCGACTGTAGCCCTCCCCTCATCGCACCACAATGAGCCCCCACCCCACACTGTATCCTCCCCTCACACACTCACAGCCCCCTCTCATCTGTAGCCTCCCTCTCACACACCACAGCCCCCCACACTGTAGCCTCCCATCACACACCACAGCCTCCCCCCACACTGTACACCCCCCTCCGACACAAACCACAGCCACCGCTCGCTACTGTAGCCTCACCCTCACACACCACGTAGCCCCTCCTAACTTTACCGTCCCCTTCTTCACACCACAGCCCCAACACTTAGCCTCCCCTCAACACATCACAGTCCACCCTCGATGTAGCACTATCCCCCTCCACATAACAAAAGCCGCCATACACACTGTACCATCCCCTTCACACAAGCCACAAGCCCCCCTCACTGTAGCCACCGCTATCCCTCACGACATCCACAGGCCACCCTACTGATATCCCCCCTCACTGTAGCACCCCCCCCACACACCTACGAGCTCTCAGCCCCCCAACGACTGCAGCCTCGCCCCCCCTCACCCACTACAGCACCCCCTCAACTGTAGCCTACCCCTAAAACAACCACTGCCCACCCACACTGTATCTCTCCCCCTTCATCACACCACAATGCGCAGCCCCCCCCACACTGTAGCCCCCCTAACACCTCAGCCCCCCTTCACTGTAGCTCCCCTCACACACCACAGCCCCCCCTCACTTGCTACCCCCCCTCACACACCCACAGCCCCCCTCTCCACAACACCACAGCCCCCACCCCCTCACTGTAGCCTCACCCTCACGACACACAAGCCTCCCCTCACAACACTCACAGCCCCCCCCCCCACTGTAGCTGCCCCTCACACACCAGCAGCCCAACCACATATGTAGCCTCCCCCTTTGTTCCCCTCAAAAAACTAACAACCACAGCCCACCTCACTTGTAGCCGCCGCCGTCTACAAGCCCAACCACAGCCCCCCGCTCCCACACCACATGCCGCCCCCTCACTGTAGCCTCCCTCACACATAACACCACACGCCCCCCTCAACACACTACAAAAATACAGCCCCCGCCCCCCACTTGTATGCTCCCCTCCAGCATTGCACCACAGCCTCACCCACATTGTATCTTCCCTCATAACAACACCACGGCCCCCTTCACATGGTAGCCGCCCCTCACGACACCACATCCACCCCGCCTCACTGTAGACAGCCCCCCCACATCACACCCACGAAGCCCGCCCTCACAACACCATCATAAGACGCCCCCCCTCACTGTAGCCTCCCCTCACACACCACAGCCTCCCCTCACACACTACAGCCCCCCCCACTGTAGCTCCCCTCACACACCACAGCTCACACACCATAGCCTCCCCTCACTGTAGCTCCCCCTCACACATCACAGCCCCCCATCACTGTAGCCTCCCTTCACACACCACTAAGCCCTCTCACATTAGCTCCCGCCCACACACCACAGCCCCCCTTCACTGTTACCACTACCCCCCCTCACACACCACAGTCCCCCTCACTGTACCGCCCCCATCACACACTACACCCCCCTCACTGTAGGCCTCTCCTCACACACAAGAGGCCCCCCACTCGTATCTCCCGCCACCACACACAACAACAGCCCCCCTCACTGTAGCTCCCCTCACACACCAACATGCCTGCCTCACTGTGCCAAGTCTCCCTTCCAATCACTACAAACGTCCCCCCTCACTATATCCTCCCCTCACACACCACAGCCCCCCCTCACACCCCACAGCCTCCCTTCACTGTAGCCTCCCCACACACACTGTAGCCCCCCCTCACACACCACCGCCCCCCCTCACACACTACAGCCCCCCCTCACACACCACAGCCCCCCCCTCACTGTACACACACAACAGCCCCCTCACTGTAGCTCCCCTCACACACTACAGCCCCTCACACACCACAGCCCCCCCTCACACACCACAGCCCCCGCTCACCACACCACAGCCCCCCCTCACTGTAGCCTCCCCTCACACAAAGATATCCGCTTCAGCTCCACCGCCTTCACATCACCGTAGCCATCCCCTCACACAATCGTTCCAGCCGTACCACACCCTCACACACCGAAGCCGTCCCCTCACCACCAAGCCCCCCCCTCACACACCAACAGCCCCCCATCACTGCGTGTATGCCTCACCCTCTACACACCATGCACAAGCCTCTCCTCACACACCACAGCCCCCCCTCACTGAGTAAGCCCTCTTTCAGCACACACTACATTCCCCTCCCCCGCACTGTAGCTCTGCCCCCCCTCACACACCACAGCCCACCCACACTGTAGCCTTCTGGCCCTACTCACACACCAATAATTAGGGCCTCACCTCACTGTACGCCGTCCGCCTCACAACACCATAGCCTCCCCTCACTGTAGCCTCACCTCACACACCACAGCCCCCCCCCTCACTGTAGCCTCCCCTCACACACCAAACGGAACCACAGCCCACTCACTGTAGGCCTCTTCCCTCACACACCACAGCCCCCCCCATCCACTGTAACCCCCCCTCCACAGCACCGACAGTCCCCCCTCACAGTGAGCCCAGCCCCCCCTTCAACTACAGCGCATACCCACAGCCCCGCCTCACTGTGAAGCGCTCCCCTCACACGACTACATGCCCCCCCTGCCACATACACTACAGCCTCCCCCTCCTATACACATCCTCACAGCCCCCCGCCTCACTGTACCTACCCTCATCAACTACAGGGACGACAACTGTCTGCTCACAGCAGCGCCACCCACACTGTACGCCCCTCTCCCACACACTACAAGCCCGCCCTTCACTGTATAGCCTCAACCTCCACCACACCACTGCCCCCCCTTCTCTTGTTAGCCGTCACCCATCACACACTAGCAGCCCCCCCTCACTGTATCCTCCACCTAACACCCACCGTCAGCCTATCCCTTCACTGTAGCCTCCCCTCACCCACCACAGCCCCCTCACTGTAAACTCCCCTCACACACTACAGCCCCCCACCACTGTAGCCCCCCCCTCACACACCACCAGCCCCCCTCACGTAGCTTGTGCACTATGCTACTTCGCTCACACAAGCTAGCCACAGTACAGCCCCACCCCTCCCTCACAGTATCTGTTCAGCCACATACAACTACATGCCCCGCCCTCACACTGCAGCCCCCTCACACACCACAGCCCCTCCCTCACGTTGTCGCCCCCCTCACACACCCACAGTCCCCCTCACTGTACCCCCCAACAACCAAAGCCGCCTACCCCCACACTGTACCCCCCTCACACTGTAGCTTCCCCTTCACACCCAACAAACCTCATCACTCTGGTTAGCCTCCCCTCACTCACCACAGCCCACCCCCTACACTGTAGCCGTCCCCTCACAACATCACAGACCCCCCCTGTCACTGTAGCCATTCTTGCCACACACATCACATCCTCCCCCACACTTTATCTCCCTCAACACAACAACACCACCAAGCCCCTCCAGCACAGTAGCCTTCCCCTCACACACCACAGCCTCCCTCAGCACACACACACCATCCCCTCACGACACCACAGCCCCCCCTACACTGTAAGCCCTTCACACACTACTCGGGCCCCTCCACCCACGTATAGCATCCCTC
The DNA here is from genome assembly GCA_025379985.1 of Phyllomedusa bahiana. Lineage (NCBI taxonomy): Eukaryota > Metazoa > Chordata > Amphibia > Anura > Hylidae > Phyllomedusa > Phyllomedusa bahiana. Next base: position 26,357 of record JAODAL010029122.1, on the reverse strand, counting down.
ACATCTCCACATGCCCACCACAACTGTAGCCTCCCTCCTAACTTCATCCACAGTCCCGACCCTCCACGATCTGTAGACCACGCCCTCACTCACCATACGCCTCCCCTCAACTGTAGCTCTCCCATCACACACCACAGCAGCACCTACACCCCATGTAGCGTCTCCCATCACACAACACCACAAAAGCCCCCCCACGAGTATGCCACTATCCCCTCACACAACCACAGCACTCCCCGCAGTCTGTAGGCCGTTTCCCCTCACACAAACCCACAGATCCCCCCCCTCACTGATAGCTCTCCCCTCACACAACCAATGCCCCCCACTCATCAACTGTAACCCCCCCATCAACACACCACAGAAGCCGGCCCTTCACTAGTAGCCGCCCCCTCGACACACACAGCCTACCTTCCCCACACGTAGCCCCTCCACACACTACAGGCCACCCCCACTCTATAATGCCCCCCTCACACACTCCACAGCCCCCCTCACTGTGGCCTCACCCTCACACATCACACAGTCCCACCCACTAACTGTAACCTCCAGCCCCGCCACACACTACAGGCCCCCCTCATCACTGTAGCCTCCTCACACACCATCAGAGCCCCCCTCACTGAGTAGCCTCCCCTCACACACCAAGCAAGCCCACCCCTCACACACTTACCTGACCCTCACCCACACCACTATGTGCTCACCTGACACCTGTATAGCCTCACATTCACGCACCACAGCCCTCACATATACTACTTACATCACATTCCCCCACACTAGTAGCCCCCCTCACACACTAACAGCTGCTTCCCTATCACTGTAGCCTAATCCCTCATAACATAATATCATAGCCCCCCCACACATGAGTAGCACACCACCCTCGACACACTATGTACTCTTAAAACACAGCCCCTCTCACACATCCACATCAAAGCCCCCTGCAACTGTAGCTTCCGCGTCACTGTAGCCCCCTCACACACTACAAGCGCCCCCCACACTGCGCAGCCCCCTTCTACACACCACGAGCCCACCTTCCGGTGTAAGCCCTGTCCCTCACAGGCATGCCACAGCCCCACCACACTGTATCCCCACCACCCTCACAAAATGACACCACACGTCTCCCCCCACAAGATTAGTACGGACTGTAGCCCCCCCTCACACACCAAAGCCTCCCCCCTCACACACCACAGCCCCCCCTCACACCACAGTCCCCCACCCCCCACACTTGGTACTCCCCTCACTGTAGCCCCCCTCAGCACACAATATCCTACAAGAGCCCTCCTCACACTGGTACCTTCGGCCACGGTCCCCTTGCACAACTTCACAAATAAACAACCCACATCACGACTAGATAGCCTCACCGCTCACACACCACAGTCCACCCCACCCTCCCTGTATGAGCCCTCTCCCCTTCATAAGACTACAACAGCCCCCACGCACTGTAGCCTCATACCCAGCACATCACAGCCCTTCCCCTCAACTGTAAGCCCTCCCCCTCATCACACACACACATTAATCCAACCCCTGCAACAACGAAAAATACCACAAGCCTTCCCCTCACGTACACTCAACAGCCTCCCCTTCACACGAACCAAACACCTTCATGCCCTTCCACACACCACAGCAGCCGCCTTCTCCGTTCGACAATATCACATATAAACAAGCTTCGACCGCCCTCCACTGTCTATTGCCCCCCACGCACAATGCCACCAGCCCAAGCCAACACTGTAGCCTGACCCCTCACAACACCACAGCCCCCCACATTTACGCGTAGCTGTCTGCCTTTCCCCTCTACGGAACAGCCACAGGCCTTCCCTCCTCACACTAATCTTCAATTATAAAGTAAAACACCACAGCCTGTCGTCCTCGCTACAACACCACAGCCTCCCCACACTGTAGCCCCTCCTCACTGCAGCTCCCCCCCTCACTGGTAGCACTACACTCACACAATAACAACCCATCCACACTGTAGTCTCCCGCTCACACACCACACCACCCCTCTCACTTAAGCTCCCCCCCCACTACACTACAAGCCCCCCGCCACACACGCAACAAGCGCCATCCCCTCAATGTAGCCTCCCCTCACACAATACAAGGCCACGGCCTCTAGCACACTAACAGCCTCACCTCCACACACCACGATGCCGCACCCACACTGTATAGCCTCCCTCACACAGCTACAGTATGCCCCCCATCAAGACACACCATCGCATCCCTTTCACTGTAGCCGCCCCCTCACACACCTCAGGCCCCCCCTCACTGTCAAAAGGCCTCCACCTTCACACTATACAGACAATCCTCCACGGTAGTCTCCCCTCACACACCACAGCCCCCCCCCTCACACAACACAGCCCCCCCTCACTGTAGCTCCCCCCCACACACTACAGCCGCCGCCATATTTGCCCCCTCTCTAACCAATGCGTAGCCACCCCCACATGCGAACACTTATACAATGCCAGCCTACACACACAACAAGACCTCTGCCTCCACAGCCGTCCCATCACACATACAGACCCCTCACATAGCCATCACTACAGCCTCCCCTCCACTCATCCACATGCCCCCCCCCAATCTGTAGGCACTCCCCTTCACACACCACTGCCCCCCACACTTATCACATCCCTTCACACACACAACCACAACTTGCCCCCTCACACACCACACTTCGCCTCTCACTGTAGTCCTCCCCTTACACACTCCACACACCCCTCCCACATAATGATAGCCTTTCACCCTCTAACAACAACCATCAGTCGTCGCACCATCATCTGTAGCCCTCACCCTCGACACACCACATTTCCCCCTCACGTGTAGCCCTGCACCCTCACACACACAGTCCCCCTTCACTGTCTAAGTCCCTCCCCAATCCACACATCACCAGCCACGCTGCCCCAGCACTGTACCTTCCCCCTCACACACCACACTCAGCCCCAGTACACTGTAGCCTCCCCTCCACTGCAGCCCCCCACTACAACTACAGCTCCCACCACACTGATGCACACACCGCCTCGACACACTACACCACCCTCACACACTACAGCCCCCTCTCTCTCACTACAGCCCCCCTCACTGTAGCCTCCCCTCACACACCACAACCCGCCCTCACTGTAGCCTCCCCTCACACACTACAGCCCACCCCCACTGTAGCCCCCCCCTCACAAGCGACCACGACCCACTGTCACCCACCACACTGTAAGCCATCTCCCTCACCACACCACAAGACAATATGGCCCCCCTGCACCTGTACGCTCCCCTCACACACCACATTCCGCCGCCTCGTGCAACATGTAGCATCCAGCCTTCTAGCACACCCACAGGCCTCGCTCCCTCACTGTAACATCCCCTCGACACACCACAGAGCCCCCCCTTCACTAGTATGCTCGCTCTCCCTCACACACCACAGCCCCCACCCTCACTGGAGGGAGCCTCAACAACCTTCACTCACCTCAAGCCCTCTCCCATCACTGTAGCGTCCCCTCACACACCACAGCCCTCCCCTCACTTACCTTTCCCTCACACACCAACAGCCCCTCACCCACTGTAGCCTCCCCTCACTTATATCCCACACGTGAGGCAGTCCTTCTCCGTTCACTTTTTGTCGCTTATCCCTCACAACACACTCAGCCCCCCTCACACTCCTCAGCGTCCTCCACCCCCTCTACACCTCAGCCCCCCCTCAACGGTACAGCCTCCCCTCACATCCACAGCCATCACCCTACACACACCAACAGCCTCCCCCTCAACTGTAAGCCTCCCCCTCAACACACACACGCCATCGCCCTCATCCACACCAACAGTCCCCCCTCACTGTAGCGCTCTTCCACACCTCACACACCACATGCCCCATCCATCACTGGTAGCATCACCCTCACGACCCCACTGATCCCCTCACGTGTAGCCCTCCACCTTCTCTCTTCACTCTCCCCTCTCTCTTAGCAGCTTCCCCTAGTCACACATCTCAGCCGCCCCCTCACACTGTACCTTCACACCCCTCAGCACAACACAGCCCCTCTCTTGTGCCCCTCCTCACTGTGAGCCCACTCCTCTAACAAAATACATACACCACAGGCCCCCTTACTTTTAGCTCCCCTCACACAACCACCAGCCCCCCTCAATCTCGTAGCCCCTTCTCCTCACACACACATCCCCACCCATTCACTGTAGCCTTCCCCTAACAACACCACACTAAGCCCACCCGACACTGAAGCACTTCTCTCCCTAACACTACAACAGCCCCCCTCGACTGTAAGCCCTTGCCGCACAACCCTCACACACCACACCCCCCCTCATCTGTAGCCCTCCCTCACACTACATAACAAGCCCCCCCACTCTGCAAGCCCCCCTTCACACCACTCACACCCCACCCAACCTCTCAGTACGCCTCCCCACCATCACACTCCCGACAGCCCCCCTAACACTGAAGGCCTCACCCTCACACACCACTAGCCCCACACCACTCTGTAGCCTCCCTCACACATCCACAGGCCCAACCTCACTGTAACGCCTCACCCTCACTCTCCACAAACCCCCCTGCTCTCACAGCCTCCCTTGCTCACAAAAACAGCGCCCACAAACCACTGTAACCCGCCTCTCACACACTCACAGCCCCCCCCACAGGATGTACCTCCCACTCTCATGAAAATATACTCCACAGACACCTGATCCACCCCACACTGTCTTAACATCACCCCTCATACACACAGCCCCCCCACACTGTAAGAACACAACCTCTTACTCATCACAGGCCCCCCCTACTGTATGCCTCCCTCACTCAACGACAGCCCCCCCTCACTGCTACCCGGTTCCCCATCTCACTACTCCACTTAGACCCACCCTCCACTATATGCGCATCACCACAATCTACACACTCCCACTACACTTCCCCCCCCACGGTTGCACCCCCTTCCTCACCACACCACAAGCCCCCTAATAACCCGCCTTTAAAGCCCCCCTTCACAATCTACATCAATGACGCCCACTAACCCACTGCGCGATTATTTATTTTTAGCGACCCCATACAACACACAACCACAGCCCCTCACTGGTAACCCACCTCTTTCACAACGAGCACAATCACCATAACCAATCAACTGTAGAACATGCCCTCAACAACATACCAGCCGCATCTCACTTACCCCCCCACTCGTTCAGAATACAACCACCACAGCCAACCCACCCACTGTAGCTTCCTCTTCACATGTTCACCCACTCACATCTAACAGTGTACAGACTCACTCAAAACCTCCGCAACAACAGTAAGCTATCCCACTCACACACGAGCTCCAGTCCTTCCCTTGCACTGACCACACCCTCACGAGCAGCACCACGAGCCCCCCATCTCAACTGTAGCTCGTCTACAAAAACCCTTGCACTACACTTGAACAGCCATACCCTCTAAACTGAACAACAGAATACGAACCACAGTACCGTGGCTTAACCGCTAACTAAAAGCTCCCCTCATACTACAGCCCCCGCTCACTTGAGCCTCCCCCCCCGACACATAGCAAGGCCCACCCCGTCACAAAACTACTATCCAGCTTCGCCTATCCTTGCTCTACGCGCACCCACGTCTGTAAAAGCCCCCCCTCACAGCACTGCACCTCCCCCTCACTACAGCTACTACAATAACCCCCCACACTTGCACCCCTACTCTCACCCACATCGACAACGCCCCCACATCGCAGCCAACGGAAGTAAACTCCATCACACACACACTCCCGCCTCCTCTGCAAGAGCCCCCCCAACCTTCAAAAATTATTCGTCACTGGCAGCTCCCCACACACAACTCCACAGCCGACAATTCAAGTCACTCACACCAGCAGCCCCACACACTGACTACTGCCCTTCCCCTCAAACTACACGCCCGCCCACACGCAGACCCCTCACTTGACACTCACCAGCCCCCCCATCACTTGTAACCTTCTCCTCAACACGTACACCCACCTCATCTTGTAGCCTCATCACGCACCACTATTCAAACCAAAGCCGCCTCTCACTCGTTAGTAAAACACAGCTTCCCACCCCGCTCAAACATCACAGCGCACCCCTCTGACAGAGTTAAGCGCATCCGCCATCAACGACAATACACCACACCCACTACAAGTACCAGAGCTTCTAATACGACAAGCCCCCCCCTCTCTGACCCACGCTACACAACCCAATACCAAGCCTAGCCTCACACCTCCTCTGAGTAGCCACCCTCACGCACACACCACGTGGATTAAAGCCCCACCTTGACCGTTATCCCCACTCCAACTGTAAGCTACCCCTTCACACATCCACAGCCCACCTCATTCTCTGTACCCTCCCACCTCAATACTACAGCCCCCTTCACTAGTAGCCCCCCACAACACATACAGCTCACAACACTACAGGACCCCCGCCCTCACTCGTAGCTCTCCTCACAGTAGCTCCCCCGACACCTGTGCATCCCCTCACAGCACTAAAATCCTCACAAGCCCCACTCACTGTAGCCCCCCCCCCTACACTGCAGCGCGCCCAATTTACCATGCACACACCACACCCCCCCTCACTGTAGACTCACCCCCCCCACACACTACATTGGACCGCCTCCTTTGCCTCCGCCTTCACACACTTGACAGCCGAGCCCCCCCCCCTTCCATCGAGAAAAACACCACCACAGGCCGTCCCTAATCACTTAGCTCCCCTCAACACCACATCCTCATACCTTCAATTGTAAGTCTCCCTCTCACACCACCGGCCCCCCATCACACACTACTAGCCTCCTCACCCACCTGTAGCCCCCTCACACGACTACACGTCCCCCGCCTTACTGTACTTCTCCCCGACACACCACAAGGCCCCCATCACAGCAAAGGCCTTCCCCTCACTGATATGCCTCCCACACAACTACAGCCCTCCACACACAACAAGCCATGCCCGCCCCCCTCCAAGTAGCTCTCCTCACTTGAAGCTTTCCCTCACACTCCACATGGGCACCCCCTCACTGCAGCCTCACTCTACACACACAAAGAGCAAGGCCCCCCCCACTGTCAGCCCGGTCCCCGCCCCTCACACACAACCACCAGCCCCGCCACAGTGTACCCATCCCCCTCATACACCCACAGCCCCCCCAACACTGTAACCTATCCCCTCATACACCACAATCCACCCCGGCAACAACATGTAGCCCCCTCACAACTATCACAGTCCCTCCCACACTGTAGACCCACCTCACACATGCACAGCCACCCCGTCACAGTAGCGCGTCGGCCCCTCTACACACCAAAATTTGCCCCCCCACACGTATAGCCTCACCCTAACACACACCACTGACACCCCCCCCACGTGAGATAGCCCCCCACACCACACCCACAGCCCCCCCACTTTAGCCCCCCTCACACACCACAGACTCCCCCCCATCTGTAGTCTCCCCTCTACACAGCTACACAACGCCCCCTCACTGCGTAGCCCCCCCATCACACACAGTGGTCAGCACAGCCAACCATTCACTTGACACTGCACACACTACACAACAATACAGAGCCGCCCCCCACTGTAGCGCCCTCACTGTTATGCCCCCTCACACACTACAGCTCGCACCCCACACTGTACTGGTCCTCACACACACAAGCAGCCTCCCTCTCACTGAGTAGCCCCCCTCATCACACCGCGGTCACCACAGCCCCCCACACTGTAATATGCCTCCCTCATCACACTCCAAGCTCCCCCCTCACACACACACACAGTACCACCTGCTAACTGAATGCTCCCTAACCACATACTACTGCCTAGCCCCTCACGTTTTAGCTCCCACCCCGCACCACTTGCAGCGCCCCCACACCACACTACAGCCCCCCCACATCTGCAGCACCCCCTTCACTACACTACAGCCCCCCACACTGCACCCCTCACATCACTAAGCCCGCCCCACACTGCAGCCCCCTTTCACACACTACAAGCCCCCCTCACTGCGCTCCCACCCCGTCACTGCAAGACATCCCCGCCCCCTCACTGCGCCTAGCTCCCCCACTACACACCACAGCCACCCACCACAACTACAGTGCCCCCCACACACTACAGGCCCACCATCACTGCAGCCCACCCTCACACACACACGCACCCCCTCACTGTAGCCTCAAATCCCACAACACTACAGCTCCCCCTCACTGTAGCCTTCTCCCACACACTACAGTGACCACCTCCCTTTACACACCACAGCCGCCCTCCCCGTCAGACTGTAAGCCTCCCCTCCAACATTACATGCCCACCCACACACTACAACAGCCCGCCCCCTATCACACGGTAGCCCTCGCCTCACGACAGCCACACGCCACCCCCACCTCACTCGTAGCCCCATCCATCACACACATCACAGCCCCCCTTTACTGTATCCCAACCCCCCTCAGATGTTAGCTCCCCTTCAACACACCACGAGCCCCCTCTCACATGTACCCACCCCCAAACATACTGACAGCCCCCTCACTGGTAGCTCCCCTCACTGGTAGCCCCCCACATACACTACACCCCAAAACACTACATGCCGACACCCCCCCACTTCTCACATGTAAGCTCTCCTCACTGTAGCTCCCCTCACACTACCAAACTCCCCCTCACTTGTAGCCAACCCCCACACTGCAGCCCCCTCCACAACAGCCACAGCCCCCCCACACTGTAGCACCTCTCCCCACACACTAGCAGCCCCCCTCTCACAGATGCCTCATCCTCATTTACACTAACTACAGCCCCCCCCCTCACCACCACAGCCTGCCCTTGCACTGTAGCGGTAGCTCCCCCTCAGACACCACATCCTCCCTCAATGTACTCCCCTCACCCACAGCCCCCCTCCACACACTACAAGCCCTCCCAACGTGTAGCCCCTCACAAAGGCAACACTACAGCCCCCCTTCTGTAGCTGTCCCCACACACCACAGCTCCCCATCACTCTCCCCTTCCCCCTCTTAGCCCCCTCACTGGTACGCCGTGCGCACCCTTACTGTAGCCCCCCCCCCCTCACACACCACAGCCTCATCACTTGTAGCACCCCTTAGCTATTCTCCCCACCTCACACACAGAAAACCTACTTCACCTCTCAGATGGCACACAGGAGCACGTCTGCTGTGCCATGACTTCCTGCTGGGACACAGGTGGGGGCGAAAGCGTCACCTCTACTCTTCCACAAATATTCTCTGGACCACGCTTCATGTATAGACAGATACTGTCATCAGGTAGCGACATGTTAGTGGGAGAGATGGCTTTGTTAATCTCTCCAAACATTTGTCTCTCCTTAGTCACGGCCTGACCATGCATGACCAGCCCCTGTCCGATCAACCCCCACCCACCAACCTCCCACCATCGCCACCACCACCTTGGGCGCCATGGGCAGGCAGGGGGGTGGCATTAGTAAATCACTGCTTGCTCCCTGCTGTAATAGAGATACAGCAGAGGAGCTGCCCTATTTATGGAGCTGCACAGCTCCCTGATCCGTGCTCCGTTGCTCATGATGCCCCCTATGTTGGCAAGCACCAGAGGAGGCGCCCTAAGGAGCACGACCTCTTGTTCGCCTACCCATCACGTCCTGGCACTGGCTCTCACGCCTCCGTGTCCACACAGCTGTAACCCATCTGCCATAGCCTATGCCAGTATCTTCAGAGCTCTGCTCCCCTTCCGTGTCCACACAGCGATCCTGACTGCCAAGCTAAAAGACCTGACACGCAGCATTCACAGCTCTCCCTCCGTTTCCACATGTCCAGCTGATCCCGGCTGGCCAGCTGCTGCCTGTAACTTCAGAGCTCCACCTCACGTGTCCACACAGCTGGATCCCTTGTCTGTGCAGCTATGCCTGTATGTTCAGTCAGAGCTCATCCTCCTGTGTCCACACAGCTGATCCCTAGCTGCCACTATGCCTGTCTACTATCACAGCTCTCCCTCCATGATCACCGACAGCTTATTCCTTCTTGCCATGCCTTGTGCCTGTATCCTCAGAGCTCTACCCTGCCAGTGTTCCACACAGCTGATCCCAGCTTGCCACGCTGTGCCCTGTCTATCTTCATAGCTCTCCCTCCGTTTCCACACGAGCAGATCCCTGCCTATGCCAGCCATTCCTTATCTCTTCTTCACGCTCTCCCTTGCCGTGAGGCCTATCACAGCTGATCCCTGCTGCGCTAAGCTATGCTGTCTCTCTCACAGCGGTACACTCTCTGCGCCTCCGTGGTCCTCACAGCTGATCACTATGCTAATGCCAGCCATCCCGTATCTCTCACAAGCTCTCCCTCCGTGTCCCTCAAGCTGATGCCCTGACTTGCCAGCAAATGCATGTCTCTACACAGCTCACCTGCTCCGTGTCCGTCACAGCTGATCCCCTGGCATGCAGCATATGAGCCTGTCTCTTCACAAGATGTCCGCCTACACCACACGTGTCCGCACACTCTGATCCCTGCATTGCCGAAGCTATGCCTGTTATCATTTCAGCTGCCCTCGATCCTCCATATCCACACAGCTGATTCTCCTGCTGCGCCAGCTATGAGCCATCTATTCTCTCACTGCATTCCCTTTCCTGTGTTCCTTCACAGCGATCTCCATGCTGCTCAGCTATGTTCCAGTCCTCTTCACTTCGCCCTCCCTAGCACTCTTCCTGTCCACACAGCTGATGCCCTGCGCCCATCTATGTGCGCCTGAAGGTCTCAACTGTAGCACTCCCTCTCGTGTGCCGTCACAGCTGATACCCTGACTGCCTAAGCTATGCCTAGTCTCTTCACTGTCCCTTCCCTCCGTGTCCTCACAGCTGATCCCTGCTGCCAGACCTGATCCTTATCGTCTTCACTGCTCTCGCCTCCGTGTCCCACAGCTGATCCTGCGGCCGCTAATATCCTGTATCTTTCCACTGAGCTCTCTACCTTCCGTGTCCTCACAAGCTGATCCCTGCTGCCAGCCTATGCCATGTATATCACGCCCTCCCATCCCATATCTCTCACAGCTGATCCTGCTGCCTAGCTATGCTGTCTCGTTCACTGCTCGTCCCTCCTTGTCCTCACGACAGCGTGATCCCATTGCTAGCTTAGCTTATGCCTGTAATCTTCACTGCCCTCTACCTTCCATATCCTCCAGCTGATCCCTGCTGCACAAGCTATACTGTTATCTTCCACCAGCTCTCCCCTCCGTGACCCTCTTCACAGCTGATTCCCTGCTGCCAGCAATGCCTGTATCTTCCAAAGCAATCGCCCTCCCGTGTTCCTCACACAGCTGATCCCGACTGCCAGCTATGCGCTGTATCTTCAGCTGCGTCTCCGCTCAGATGTCCTCAACAGCCTCTGGTGTGTTTTCACAATCTCTCGTGATTCTAGCCAAGCAATTTGCTATTTGGTGTTAGCTAGAGCACAGAGAATTCACTCCCGTTCTGAGGCTGGCTGAACACTGCGCGAGTATTCACCAACCGTCGGGGCGGCACAAGAGGTGGTTTGGTGAGGATGACCTCACAAAGAGGCAGGTGCTTGAAGCAGTCTATTTTTTATCCCTGAGGTTGAAGACGCCCCTTATTCAATCCAGAGAGCGCAGCAGTGGGGACTGGTAAGCACCAGAAAAAGAAGATCATGGCAAAGACCCATTTACCTAGCTTGGGAGGGCAACACAAGGGTCACTATAACCATTTGAGGGTGGGACTAATGTGTGGGGAGCTTGTACACAGTGGGGCAAGAGGTAAATAGAGTGTTGGAAAAGTGAGAAGTCTAAGACAGTTTGGTGTGGTAAAATCTTCTGCATAGACGAGTTATGGCTTGGAGAAGTACAATCCATGGTGTTTCTGGAAGGAATGGGAGATGAAAAGAAAGAAATTCGACTTCTCAACTGAAAAGTCGTCTCATGTGAGTACCTGGATTAGTCAGTGGGTTACAATTGTGCTTCTGATTGGATTCGGTGTTGTAATCTTATGTCACATGTGTGGATGGCATGACCACGTGTATTATGACCACAAAGATTTATCGGTATTTGTAAGGATAGTTATATCAGCGCTTGTATAGTTGCACGGTACCTTGTCCCTAATCTTGCGCAACAACAACTTGTATTCTTTGTCCAAACACCTGGAGTTTCTGTGCGCCAATTTTGTACTTTCTAGCTGTTGTTGATATGGTGTTTATTATAGCGAGATGGAGTAGGGATAACTTGTATGTGAGAGTTGAGGTGGCGGAGGATGCCGAGTATTGTGTGTGGCTGGTTAGTGGTTAGTAGGAGGGGCAGATATTGTATGTTGAGGCTGGTGGGGAGTGTGGCAGATACTATGTCTATGTGGGCTGGAGTGGGAGGTGTTGGATATCGGTAAATTTGCGGGCTGGTGAGGGAGGTAGCGTTGGCATTATTGTATGTATGGGGCTAGAAGGCAGATTTCTGCGCTAATGTGGGCTGAGTGTGTTGGTTTGTGTCAGGTCTGGGTTTTTCATACCATCCTGAGAAGGCTCGCCATTATACAATCCTCAGTAGCACAGAGCACAGACCCGTGACACAAACATGTGCTACCAGTCTATATGGTTTCCTAAACAACGTATTGTCCAATCTGGAGAAACTAAGCTATAAACTACTTCAATACAAACTGGGAAGAACACACTGCGAGATCTAGCTTTACTCGATCACATATTGTATGGTGTTATTCTTCATGCTTGTGGTCACACCATATTTAACAACCCCTCTCTGCATGACTGTCTTCCCAGGAATAGTAATTGGAACATATTGGCTAATAAATTTATTAAGAAAAGTATCTGTTGATGATTGTTTTTTTTTCGTTATTATTAATTCTATACTTTACACATGGACAGCGAGTCCCCTATACGCACATTATGACCAGATATTATCTAGTATCGTTTGCTAGCTTTGTAACATCCCTTACTGCCAAGGAGCCCAGTCATTGGCTTTCTTGACTGAGCCCCCATTTATATGAAATCGCGATATGCTGTCACCAACTGAATACCATGGAGCAATAACTTTTGACACTTAAACCTATCCATATGATTCAGATACAGTGTTTCCCCTGCGTGTCACATTGTTCTTTAAGATACGTAAGAAAATTTGGTCACAAAAACACTAAGGTTCCTTGATTATCTTTTCGCTTCATCTTTCAAAGTAATGTGTAAAAATTTTGAATAACGATTCTAGCCAGTATACTTCCAACGTCAAAATTCTGTCAAACATAGAGCTATATACCAACTGAAAAATAGTTAATACATGTGACATTCTACCATATCTGTTCTTATTCTGTGAGGTGCATAGATCTTTTTTAAATAGATCTCACCTTTTATTTACAGACATTAGGGCTTAGAAATTTAGTAGTAATTTTCCACTTTTCAAGTAAAATTTGCAATATACATTTTTTTTTTCTAGGTGACCGAATAATTCCAGGCTCGCCGGGCACTTTGGATGCCTGTATTTACGGTAAATTCACCCCATAATAGGGACTTCATCTAAGACACACCTACACCCCTAAATGGATGTCAAAACAAATTCTAGGAAAGTTTATTAACCTATTAGATGTTTCAAGGAATAAAGCAAATGCACTCGGGGTGAATTGTGGATGGGAGGGATGGATACATATTTTTATTTTTTCAGAATATACAAGAAAAACCCATGGTAAATGAGACCAGGTGGCGGAAGCGGAGACTTAATATCAGACATCCCCCAGTCTGCCGTTTGTTAGAGAGTATCCCATATATGGCCCCTATGTGCAACTAAATTGGCTTCAACCACCAAGCCACAGAGAATACGGATTGGCAACTTACTGTACTTTGGGTCCTCATTTTCATGTGCAAGTATTATATTAAGCGCACCATTTGCAGGTTTGCAGCAGTCCTACAAGGAGGCTAAAACTTGATAAACACTCCTAAAAAATGACCAAATATAGGAAACTTCACCCCTGTAAGGAATATATTCCTAAGTGTGGTAGTGATCATAGTCTCGAAGCCATCCACAGGTGTGTCACAAAAAATTTTTAAGACGATCTACACACACTATTGAAAACTTAAAAAAAATCTTTTTTTCCAACAAATCTGCAATATTAGGCTTGTGAAACCGCCCCTACCACCTCCATAAAATTAAGTACGCAAATTCTTTCTGTCTAATGTTCGGCAATACACCTTACATGTGTGGTGTAAACTGCTGTTTAGGGCCCGGTTCATTGGTAGGGGTTGTAAAAGGATGGGAGCGCTATTTGGTCTTTGGTAACTGCAAGAAATTTGGATGGTGTTCAGGGCGTCATTTGCAAAAGCCCGCAAAATACGCAGCAATTGAGGTGAAGACTTCAGAAGTTTTAATTGACTATACACATTTTGGATTTACAACACAGCCGTCAGTGGAGTCTCATCTAGGTTTGTACTGTGCATTTTTAGGGTGTCACAGGTGTTCCATAGTTTTTTTGGCATTTGGGCCATGTAAAATTAGTGATGGGGAAAACAACACAGTTCCGCCATTGTTTTCTTTTGAGCGCTCTAAATTTTTACAGAGTGGTTATCGCCAGAGCAGTGTATAGTGAGCATGTATAACTATATAGCTTTGAGCGGTCTTGATACAATATTTTTGACAATGGATCACTTACATTTTATGCAGTTTTTTATAAATATCTTTATTCTTTTACCATCGAAATAGAATCTAATAGAAATTAGATCTAAGGTGTTTTTTCCTAATTTCTGACAGCCATAACTTTGTTTCATATTTTTTTCTGTATACGGAAAGCCGATTATAGGATTGTTCCTTTTTTTTGAGCGCAGATGAGTCTTGACCGTTTTTTATTAGTACCAATCCATGGTGGCAAATGACAGCTTTATAGATCACCTATTTTATTAAGTTTTATTAGTGAAGGAGCATTTTGAGAAACAAAATACAGCATCCCTGTAGTGTTTTCTTACATTTTCTATATTCTTTTCTACACGCGTCGATCCGTGCTCGTAAATAAAGTGACACAGCTCAGTTTTACTGCTCTATGTCAGGCTTGGATACGATTAGCATAGTGTGATACGCCAATTATGTACTATTATATTTCTTATTTGTTTTACATTGCTTTAACACTCAATTAAAAACGACATTATTATTCAAAAAGGAAAATCACGTCTTTATTTGCTCGCCATAGGGAGTCATGAGATGCCATTAACTTTTTTTTTATTTTTCTGATGTATAGCGAGCTTATGTACGGAGCACTTGATTGTTGCGGTTGAGTTTGACAATATTTTTATTTGCCAATTCTTTTTCTGAGAGAGAGGACCATCAGACCATTTGATTCTAGTTTTTAACATCCAGTTGTTTTGAAGCAGAGAGTGAAGATAATACTTTGCAATCGGCTCAGTAAAGTGTTTTTCTTATGTTATAACAGCCGCTCAACCATATGCAGTAATCTATGGACAATTAGATTTACTTTCCTTGGGTCTGATCACGATACCGGTGATACCCTATTTTATATATAAGTTATCATACTTAAAGTGTTTTTATTGTTTAAACAATATTTCGATGCATATGCTCTCAGTCTCTTATGATAGCTAGATAACTTTTTTTATTTTTTCCAGTTATATCAAGCTGTGTAAGCGGGCGCATTCTGTTTTCGCTTGGTGGAATGAACTGACAGATTTTTACAATTGACAACACAAAGATTAGTTGTGTTTAATGTTATGAGATTTTTGATCGAAGAGCTTTTTTTTTTCTATGTTCTACGGGATTTAAACAAGAAAATCGCAGTACTTGACTGTATTTTCTTGCTTAATCAGACTATTGTGCTCTTTTGTCGCCGTTACACGTGCGTACAGTTTGTAATGTGAACGGACAGTATTTTGATATGGGTAGTGGTACCGTTACGTCACGGAGGAGAGAATACCAAATATGGGTATAACATTACTTAGTTATTTTTTGATTCTTGTTGTGATTGAGGTGTGTGATTGGCATTTGTAAAGGGATAAGTGGAGCGATAATATTAAGTGTTCTACTTACTTTATCTTTATTTTTGGCGGTGTTGTCTTATTTACACTATATTTTTTACTTTCCTTATTAACTTTTCTCAATATTTTTTACACTATTCTCCTCAAGAGGGGAATGTCAGTGCGTAAACATGCACATCTGTCATGCATTGTTATTTGCTGTGTTCTTGTTCGACCAAAGAGTATAACATGTCAATCATCATGCCCTCTATCATTTAGTGGGGCATATGCGTATTGAGGTCCGCTCATGTCAGCTGAGTATACTTATCTGTTTGGCTTAATCCGGCTGCTCGGTCGCACAGTGACAGAGAGTCCTGCGAGCGGCAAACACCCACCCCCCCTATCCAGCTGCTCAGAGATGTGGCCGTATCGCAGGCAGGAGCGCGAGCTTCACTGCCTCCTGGCCTGCTGTTTCTTTATACACTATGCAGAACCACATCTTTGGAACAGTAACATAGTTGGATAATATGTCTTATCGCAAATAATGTTGGTGTAATCACTGTTCCGGCCTGTGCAGGTGAATGCAAGCATCTGTGATGCCATCGTAGAAAATATTATCCTAGCTGAGGTTGCCAATGTCGACAGCGATCGTGCGGCCCCTTGCTTGTCAAGCCTGCACGATTGCTATGCACACTACTCATACGTCATTTTGCGGGACACTTACTAATCCTAGCATAGGTAATGCGTTAATTATGTTCTAAACGTCCAATAGTGAGTTTCGGAAGTGGGGCATCTCAAAGGGACAAAAAGGGGAGGGAGCTTTGAGTGGGGGAAGTATGGGGAGCGTGCATACGATTAAGAACTTAGTTTAAGATATTACTGAAACTTAATAAATTAATTAGAATTTCTTTACAGACGGTTTTAATTCTAGATTATCAGTTATTCAATTTATACGATTCCACTAGTTCAAAGAAGAGCGAAAAATGTACATGATAAGAACCAACTGTGAGAGCAATCAACCAAGGGTGGATACATGTATGAAAGGGTCCATCTTCGAGGTACGGGTTATTGGGCTGCTGCGAACAATCATAGTGAGCTGACAGGGACAGAAGTCCCTATCTTCTCAATCAACAACAAGGAGGAGGAGTGAAAAAGAATAAGAGATATGGGTGTCCGCTCTGTAGCGCATTATGTCATTGCCTCCTATAACCCATGTCAGGTAGACCCTTTCTTAATACATGTATCCCCTTGGTTGAAAGCTACGCAGTTGTTATCGATTTACATTTTTTGCTTGTGCTGATCAGTTGGAATTTAATTGAAAGATCAAGAAATTAAGATTTCTGTTAAATTATATAAATTTATTAGTTTCAGTAAATTAACTAAGTTCTAATCGTTGCTGATGAACATCTTCACAGATTTGTATTATTTTATTTGATCCAACATATAACCCGATCCCGACATTGCGACGATCTCATATGACGATGGCCCCTAGCAGGAATTGATGAGTGATCGCCTCGCAATAGTTTGGACGTAACTCGAAGTACTTCCTAGGACAATTCGTGCAGCGGCGTATTGCAAACAAGCCCCCGCACGATGCGCGACATTAAGTGGACCAAGCGGTATGATAACTGCTTGCTTGAGCCTCGTATGTCTGCATCTACCTGCGGGCCCGAGTTGATTAACCCTATCAATATATTGCAGCGACACATACATGGAGTTCGCGGAATAATATGAAACTGCAGCAGGAGGAGTGTAGCTCTCTCAAGCCTGCGATCGTGCACATTCGTAGTCAGACGGAGATCCGCTTCGTCGGAATGAGTAAACCCTATAACCCGACAGCCCGATGCTTTCATAGAAAGAATCTAAGCTGCTCTGGGCAGACTTCACCATAGCCCGAACAAGTTCGCCATTGTGGGCATTAAGATCTGACAGCTCACACATAGCGACCATACAGGCACATGCGTGATTAATCGCTGAAGAATTGACCTGAGTTACAACTCCCCTCGGCAAAAACAGCGTGAAAATTATTTGAAAAAGTAAATATAAAAATGTAAAAAGATACAAGACAAAACACAAAAAACATAAACACATAATAAAAACACTTATATCCGCCCTTTTTTCTCCCGCGTTACAAATGACTCATCAACCCCAAAAAAGATCAAAAAAAACTAAGACACCCATAGATTTTCGGTATCTTCCTCGTTGCAGCTAACAGACCTAATCCTATAAAATTACTGCTCGCCTGCAGTAAACTAATCTCCGTAACGCGGCTGACTCTGCGTAATCAAAATAATAACAGTCAAGAAATGTTGACGATTTTAGTAGTTAATCCCGTATTCGCACTTAAAAATGCGGAATAAAAAGCATGATCAAAACACATATAAACATCCAAATGCGGTGTCCAATTAAAACGAGTCAGTTCATCCAACCAGAAAAAATCCTTTACACAAGCTTCGTATACCGGAAAATAACAACAAACAAGTTATTGAGCTATCAGAAGAATTGTAGCAATGCAATTGATATATTATTGTTGATTTAACACAATAAAACACTTTATCGACAACTACTATAATTACTTGGTGTATTCACCGTATTCGTATCGTACCCAAAGAAGTCAAATCTAATTTTTTGTACATAGATACTAGCATGGTTAGACGCTCTGATTATTAAAATTCAAAAAACACTACGTGGGACACTGCGCAGCTATTTCTCTTCACTAGCGCTTACCAAAAACGGATTCTTAAAACTAGATCAAAAAAGTCTACTGTCCCTCAAAATTGATGCATAAAACAGTCAATCGGCATACCCGACAACAAAAAACAAGCCCTATAATAGCTCCAATACACAGAAAATTAAAACACAGTTAGTGGCTCTCAGGATATTATGGTGCGACGGCAAAAACTGTGTTTTTCTTTTTAGGAATATGAAGTGTTATTTTATTGACTAGTAAACAAGCAGTAAAGAAATAAAAAAATTAGATCATATTGGGTATCACTGTAATCGTATCACCATGCTGAGTAGATAACTAGCATGCTCTAATGTTTATACTGGCAGCTGATCCGCTTGTAAAAAATAAAAATTAAAAAAATGGGGGCACCAAATACCAGGCTGATGCTGTATCTGTTTCAAAAACTCCTTCTACAAAAACCTTAATTAAAACAGCGATCAAAAAGACGTCATACTGACCGCCCGGATTGAACGTACGTAATACAAATACGTCAACGTTCAATCCTATGCGCAAACAACACCAGCCTCATAATCGAGCAGCGCACAGTGTTCTATAACAAGAAATACTGGAAAAAGTGTAGTAGGCATGCTTCGAGAACATAGAGAAAATCATTAAGTAGACATCAAACGACTATGACGTCCTTAATTTCTCGAGATTCTGGTATGTAAAAAGTAATATAAATATACAAAAAAGCTGACGGAATAAAAGTTATATATACATTGCTCAAATTGATAGGCAGACCTCGCAATTAAAGGTAATCTACACTCAACTACACTCAGAGTGCGTCAGTAGCTGAGCGAACACCTGTAAAATATTAAAGCCCCTAAAAAAACAATGGCGCGAGAACATGTTTTTTTGTGTTCCCCACTCATTTCATGAGCACCAATTGTCCTAAAAAAACTATGGAACAACCTGTGACACATCAATGAATGACACGCAGTAACAACGAACCTCAAGTAATTGAGAATCCTCTGATCGGATGTTTATGAAAACATCCAAAAATGGAAGTAACACTTCGTGGATAGTATTCAACCATTTCTGGTATACTATTAGGTGCTCTTGGCAAATGCGGCCCTTAAGCCACCAATATCTGGCTTTCCAAAAGCCAAATAGCGCTCCCTCCCTTTCACACCCTGCCATTCGCAACCAACAGTTCGAGGCATAAGTTTACATCCCACCATGTAAGGGTATTACCGAAACTTAGAAGAAAAACTTGCGTAAAGCAACATATTGGGGGGTGGGGTGGATCAGCTAAAATTGCAGGATGTTGTGAGAAAAAAAAGATTTTTTTTATTTTACACAGCCTAACGCTAACAATTTTTTGTGACACACCTGTGTGGTGTCGAGTTAAGCACACTTACACTATCCATGGAAATAATTCCTAAGGGGTGTAGTCTTCCAATATTGGTTGGTCTATTTCTAGAAGTGTTTATCAAGTTTTACCTCTTAAGGCTGTCTGCAAACCATGAAATTGAGGTGCTCAAATAAAATCTCTGCAATGCAATGAAAATGAGACCCCAAAGCAGTTAAGTGCCCTCCCTATTCTGTGGCTTGTGTTGACCAAATATGCACAAGGGCCGATTATACTGGGATATCTCTAAAAACGGGCAGACCTGGGTGAAATTAGATTATAAGATTGACATTACCTGGTCTACATTTACCAAGTTTTTATTTGAAAATTCATGAATAGAAAACATAAAAAAGTACAATTCTTGAAAAAATCAACCTCCACTTTAGCTTTAATTCCTCATTGAACACTAATAGTGTTAATAAACTTCCTAAATGCTGTTTTGAATACTTTAGGTGTGAGTAGTTTCTAGATGAAGTCCTTTATGGGGATACCTAACATACATAGGCCACTCAAAGTCACGGCGCAGAGGCTAGACCGGTCATAAAAAAAATGTATATTGCAAATTTTCTGAAAATGCGTGAGAATTACTTACTAAATTTCTAATCCTCACTAATGTCTTAAAATAAAAAGAACATTTAAAAAACGATTAATCAACCTACAGAAGACATATGTGATATGCAAGTTATAAACTATTTTCCGTTAATATTCTATATGTCATTACAGAAAAGTTTATTGAAGTTGAAAATGGTAATTTTTCAGAATTTTCACATTACTGAGTATTTTCACAATAGAACATAGGACATATTTGGACCAAATTTCTTTACTATTTAGATAAAAGTCACAATCTGTGATCGAACGAGAATAACAGTCGTCTCACTGAATCATAAGGTCTATGTTATAAGTTAGACAAAAATGTTGTATTCTCACTCACCGTTTTAAGGTGAACACATATACAGATTTTCAAAATGGGCGCCTCCTGTACAGGAAAGCCACATTACTGCGAGCCTTGCACTGGCAGTATAGATGGGTTAACAAGCAACGATGACTAGAGTTATATTGGCGATAATGGAAGTGGTATATGAGGTAGAACACACTGATCAATGTGTAAAGGAGTAGAGAAAAATAAAAATGAAAAAACACCACACAACATATACTTTTCTTAATAAAACATTATTAGCAATATGTTCCGATAAAATATACTAATTCCTGGGAAAGTACAAAGAGAGGGAGTAGTTGATAAAGTAATGGTGTGCAGCATGAAGAAAACTCATGCAGATATGTGAGTAGAGAAGTGATCCTCTGTTAGTTCTTACCAAGTTGTATTGATAGAAGGTCCCTCCAGATTTATCATACCGTTGTTTGAGTCATATAGACTGTAGCACTGTTTGTTGAGGGTGTGCTCCATGGCTGTATGTGTTATAATTTGGGGACACACTCTCTGAATGTATTGAATAAACAGTCCCCGGCACAAACCACACCACCAAGCCTACCATACAATATTCTCCACCAGTCCTCACATACTATATAATTCCACCATTTCTGTTTTTTGGTGATCCCACACCACCAGCCCTCATACAATTATCACCACTCGCTCCCAGCCATCCCACAATGACAATATCAATGCCACCTCTTATCCCCCCACCACCCACATTACAATAACTGCCCCCTCCCCCAACCTAGCCCACAATACCGCTCCTCCACCAATCCACAATCACAAATATCCACCACTCCGCTTATAAAACCTAAACACCTCCTATAAACAACAGCCAAAAAGTAAAATTGGCGGCACCAGAAACACCCGTGGTTTAGGTGACAAGCATACAGTTGTTTTTGCAATTAGACAAGTGTAGCGCTGCCCAATATACAAGCGCAGATATTAACGTTACAATACCAGTCTAACTAGTGGTCAAATCAACCAGTTGGTCACCATCACATGACAATGAATACAACACCGATCCAACAGAATGCAAAATAACACCCTAGACTTCCAGTACTCATCATGAGACCTAACCTATATCTTGTTCTGCGAGAGTCCATTCTTTTCCTTTTCTCACCATCCTTTCCAGAACGACCATGAATGACTTCTCCAGCCATAACTCGTACTCTGCAGAATTACTCTACACTAAACTCTTAGAACATCTCTCGACTATTCCAGACACCTATTAGACCTCTGCCTTCCAACGTGTTACATGAGCTCCCCACAACATGATCACCCAAATGGTTATAGTGAGCCCCTTTGTTGCCCCAACAGAGTATTAAATGTTTTTGCCATGATCTTTTTTTTCTGGTGGCTTACCAGTCCCTGCCTGCTGCGCGTTCCTGGCTGTTGAAAGAAAGTGGGGTGCGTCTGTCAACAATCAGGCGAAAAAAAAACTTCACTTCAAGCCCTGCTCCTTTGTGAGAGTCATCCCACATAACTTCTCTTGTTGCACGGCCCGTCCCGAATGCTGAATACTCAGTGTTCAGCCAGCCACAGCAAGCGGACAGATCCTCTGTGCTCTAGCTTAAGGCACAAAATACACATGTTGCCTATGGCTATAAAACACAGAGAAGAAGATGAATAAGCACAACAGAGCTGGTGAGGACACTGAGGGAGAAGCAGTGCAAGATACAGGGGCATAGCTGGCAGCATTGGATCTGCTGTGAGGACACGGAGGGAGAGCTGATGAAGATACAGGCAATTAGCCGGCAGCAGGGATCATGCTGTGATTGACACTGAGTAGAGCTGTGAAGATACAGGAGTATATCTGGTGCAGGCGGGGATCAGCTTGTGATGGATATGGAGGAGGGCATGAAGATAACAGGCATTAGCCTAGGCAGCAAGGTGAATCAGCTATGAGGACACGGAGGGAGAGGTGAAGAGACAGGCAAATGCTGGCAGCAGGGAACACTGTGAGGATATGGAGGGAGGGCAGTGAAGCTACACGGCATAAGCTGGCAGCAGGATCAGCTGTGAGGACACGGAGGAGATGTGAGCAAGAAGATACAAGGAGTATCAAGGAGCTGTGCAGCACGTGTATCAGACAGTGAGGGACACGGAGGGAGAGCAGTGAAGATATAAGGATGCGCTGGCAGCAGGGATCAGCTGTGAGGACATCGGAGGGAGGGCAGAGAATGTAGACAGAGCATAGCATGCAGCAGGGATCAGCTGTGAGGACACGGATGAATGCAGTGAAGATACAGTCTTTTAGCGGCATCAAGGATCAGCCTGTGTGGAACACGGAGGAGGCAGAGAAGAGACAGGCATAGCTGGCAGCATGGATCAGCGTGTGAGACACGAGGAATGTGCAGTGAATATACAGGCCATAGGTGAGCTGCAGCAGGGATCAGCTGTGTGTATATGAGGAGGCAGTGAAGATACAGGCATAGCTGGTCAGCCCTAGGATCAGACTGTTGTATGACACGTGTTGAGTGAGGCAGTGAAGAGACAAGAGGCAGTAGCTGGCAAGCAGGGAAATCAGACCACGTGAGCGACCCGGAGGGTTAGCTGTGAAGAGACAGCATATGATGCAGCAGGGATTCACTTTGTGAGTACAAACGAGTGTGAAGCTGTGAAGAATAGGGGATGGCGCAGCAGGTGATCAGCTGTGAGGCCACGGAGGAGAGCTTGAAGAGACAGGTCATAGCAGGCAGCAGGGATCAGCTTTTGAGGCACGGAGGGAGACTGTAGAAGGAAGATAAAGGAATGGCTGGCAGCAGGGTATCAGCTGTGTTGACACGGAGTGGGAGAGCTCTTGAAGATACATGGCACAGGCTTGAGGCAGCAGGGATCAGACTGTGTGGACACGGAGGGAGAGCATCTGAAATATACAGGCACAGCTGCAGCAGGATCAGCTGTGAGGACACTGAGGGAGAGCTGTGTGAAGAGACAGGTCACTAGGCTGAGTCAGCAGGGATCTAGACTGTGTGGACACGGGTGGAGAGGCTCTGAAGATACAGGTATAGCTGGCAGCATGATCAGCTTTAGTTTGTGGACACGGATGGAAGCTCTGAAGATACAGGCACATGCTGGCAGCAGGGATCAGCTGTGTTGGAACTCCGGAGGGAGAGCTGTGGAAGATACAGGCATAGCTTTCGCAAGGCAGGATCAAGCTGTGTGGAGACACGGAGGAGAGGAGGCTCTGAAGATAACAGGCATGCTGGCAGCAGGGATCAGCTGTGTGGACACGGAGGGAGAGCCAGAGCCAGGACGATGGGTAGGCGAACAGAGGTCGTCGCCTAGGGCGCCTCCCTCTGCCTGCCCTGGGGGCCAGGCAGGGGCCCCGGGATCAGGAGCTGAGCCGCTCCATCATGGCAGTCCTTGCTGTATCTCTATAAAAGAGGGAGAGAGTGATTTATTTTCCACCCCCCCCCTTCCGGCGCCAGGGGGGGGGTGGGGGGTTGATGCCAGGGGTGGTCATGCATTGGTGGCGTGACTAAGGAGAGACAAAAAGTTTGGAGAGATTACATCATCTCTCTAACTGTCCTCCCTGTCAGTTTCCGCACGTTTAGCGTCCAGTGTTAATTTGGGAAGAGGGGGGGAGCTTTGCCCCCCCGTCCCCAGCAGGCACTTTTGGCACAGAAAAGGTGCTCAGTGACCCCCCACAAAAGTGGGGGGAATTTGGTTTTAAACTTTTGTGTGGGGTGGGGGGAGAAGAGCAAAGGGGAGCTACAGTGTTTTGGGGCTGTGGTGTGTTTTGGGGGGGAAAGTACAGTAAGGGGGGGTGTGTGTGTGGGGGGGGCAAACAGAAAGGGGGGGCGGTAGTGTGTGGGGTGGGGGTTTCCCAGTGAGTTGGTTTGGGGTGTGTGGGGGGGAAAGTCCCGGGGCGATCAGCTGTAAAGGGACACGGAGGGAGGGAAAGGGGAAGTACAGGATAGGGGCAGCGGGATCAGCTGTGAGGACACGGGGGGAGGAGAGCTGTAAAGGGAATACAGGCATAGTTTGGGCAGCAGGGATCGTTCTGACACTGAGGGGAGCAGTTGAAGATCCCGGGGCTTTAGCTGGCAGCGGGGATCAGCTTGGGGGAACACTGAGGGAGGGGCAGTAAAGGGATACAGGCATAGTTGGGCAGCAGGTATAGTGTGGGGAAACACGGAGGGAGACCCTGTGAAGAGACGGGGCATAGCTGGAGCGGGGATCAGCGTGGGACAGGGAAAGGGAGAGCTTGAAGTTTAAAAGGCAAGGGGCCCAGCAGGGATCATTTTTGGTGAGGACACGGAGGGGAGTGTGAAGAGTTTGGGATGGGGGCGGGGGGATCAGCTGTGGGGGACACGGGGGGGAGGGAAAGTAAAAGATACGGGCATAGCTGGAAACCGGGATCGCTGTGAGGACACGGGGGGAGAGTGTGAAGATACGGGGCTTTGTGGGCAGCAGGGTCAGCTCTGAAAATGAGGGGAGCAGTAAAAGATACAGGCATAGCTGGCAGCGGGGATCGGCTCTGGGGGACCTGAGGGAGAGCTGTAAAGGGATACGGCATAGCTGGCGCAGGTATCAGCTGTGGGGACACGGAGGGAAAGGTGTGAAGAGTTTGGGATGGTGGCAGAGGGATCGTTTGTGGGGACACGGAGGGAGAGCAGTGAAGATACGGGCCCATAGCTGGCAGCGGGGGTTAGCTGTGAGGAAAAGGAGGGGAGTGTGGAAAAAATTACAGGCTTGTGGCAGAAAGGGAATCAGCTCTGGCATGGGGGGGAGAGAGTAAATTTTTACGGGGCCATAGTTTGGAAAGGGAGGGATAAAAGGCCTTTTGAGGACACTGAGGGGAGCATTTGAAGTACAGGCATAGCGGCAGCGGGGGATCAGCTTTGAGGAAGGGGGGGAGAGCGTGAAGGGGACAGGAATAGCTGGGCAGCAGGGTCAGCTGTGGGGGACACGTGGGGAGAGCTCTAAAGATACGGTATAGCTGGCACCCCCCCCGGGGAAATCACTGTGTGGCACGGAGGGAGAGCCCGGGCCCAAAGGACGGGGGGTAGGGAAAAAAGAGGTCGTCGCCTAGGGCGCCTCCTCTGCCGGGGCCACTAGGGGGCACAGGCAGGGGCCCGGATCAGGAGCGAGCCAGCCCATACTTTGGCAGCCCCTTGCTGTATCTCTATACAGCGGGAGCAGAGGGGTTTTACTTCCCCCCCCCTCCTTCCTGGCCCCAAAGGGGGGGGGGGGTGGGGGTTGATGGCGGGGGGTGGTATGCATTGGTGGCTTTAAACAAAGGGAGAGAAAAATTTTTTTTGGGAGAGTTTTTACAATCCATTCTCCTAAAAAATGTTGCCCCCTGTACATTTTCTGTCAATGAGCGGCCCGTGTATTTGGGGAAGGGGGGGTGGGAGTTTTGTCCCCCCTGTCCCCAGCAGAGAAACTGGCAAAAGAAAGGGGCCCTAAAGTGAGCCCCACAAAAAGGGGGAGTGGTTTCTTTTTTTGTGGGGTGGGGGAGAAGAGCAAAGGGGGGGGCTTACGTGATGGGGCTTGTGGTGTTGAGGGGAG